>VXBL01007578.1:79284-171174 GCA_013400195.1 Aramus guarauna
CCCGGTAACGGCAGAACTATTTCCGACAGGGGCGGCGGCCGGTGTAGAGGTGCGAGGCGGTGTGAGGTGCTGAGGAAGCGGCTTTACATGGTGCCCAGCAAGTGCCGGCCCGGTAGGGGTCCTCGGGCCACGCCCGGCCCGGTAGGTGCCGCCGTGGGGGGGTGACGGCCGCTTCTCCTCAGCCGTCGGTGTGTGGGGTGCGAAGAGAGAACGAGTGGTATTCCTCCGCTTCGCGCCTTCGCCGCTCCCGAGCCAAGGCGCTCCGCTGAGCCCCACCGCTCCTGAGAAGGGCGGGCCCGGGGTGGGGTGGCGGCCGCGCCTCTGAGGGCGCGGCCCCGCCGCGGTTCTGTGAGGCCGTGTGCGGGCTGGCCGTGTGCGGGCTGGCCGTGTGCGGGCTGGCCGTGTGCGGGCTGGCCGTGTGCGGGCTGGCCGTGTGCGGGCTGGCCGTGTGGAGGCAGCCCCTGCCGCTGCGCGCCTCGAGAGGAGGAGCAGTGAGGCAAACGCGGGTGAGGGGAGCTCGGTCTTCTCTGCGCCGTGACTGGCGTGAGGGAACTTCCCTTCTGTTATTTGTGTGTCTCCTGTTACCTGCTGGGAAGTGCATAAATAAGCCATGTGGTTAAATATTTGTTAAACCTTTTGATTATTTAGTAGCTAGGTGCTAACGTTTCGTCTTCTAAAGCCACTTAAAAGACCAGCACGTTTTGCCTTTAAAAAAAATACAAATTCTTATATTTAAAATGTAAACACTTCATAATAAGGATAACATCCCTATGAAAGTTACCTTTAAAGTGTATTTTTAAAACTTAAAAAAAAAAAAGCAGCGCGGGGGTTAAACTAAAAATTATTTAGTGTTAGTACTGTGGCATATTCTTCATAATAGTTTTGCAAAATAGTTCTGTTCTTGGCAGATTTTGCTGTTGAAAATACACTTACTGTTTGTTTTAAAACAAACTTACATTCAACTTTTCATATTGATATTTGTTTTTTTGCGAAATGTAATATTCCATTTCTGTTTCTTCCAACTTGCAGGTTAATAATTGTGGTCTTCAGCTGGTTATCCAGACCTCATCAATAACAGATAAAAGCAAACCAGTAATTATTACCTTTTCTTTAATAGTTATATTAATTAATGCAGTTGTATGGTATAGCCAAATTTGTATGCTTTCAGATAGGAATTGCCTTTTCAATAGTAATATGCTGACTTTTAATATGATATCTGATGGATCTGAATCTCCTTTGGTAATTTATTTCATCACATTAAAGACACATAAAGTAAAACCACTGGGATGTACTATAGCCTGCCATAAACTTTATATATGTGTATGATTTCTTATGCTTCTGTCTGTACCTCTCTTCCTCCCGTAACTGCAGTATTCCTTACAGGGTGGGCTTTTTTTTCCCTTTATTTAGTCAACTGCAGGTGGATGTGCTGGTAACTTCCATATTTTCATTTTGGTTTCCGACAGTGAAACTTCAATTGTAATATCTTAATAGAATGAATATTCTTTTTGTTGGAATAATTATTTAATTTAAAAAAAAAAAACAAAACAAAAAAAGCCCCCAACATTCTCAGAGTTTCCTGAGAACCGTAGTTGTTACTAAGGTTGTTTTTTGTCTGTGTAAAGACATTGTTTGCATTTGAAAACATTAACATTTGTCTTAAATATTATGTTACAGTTTGAATTCAGAATAAATAAAGAACAGTCATCTTTCCACAACAGACTTCTGCAGCATGATCTGGAAAAAAACTATTCAGGAAGGCAAGGTGACTTACACTTTAATGTATTTAAACAAAATTAGTCTCTAATTCAGAACCCCAGTATGAAGAGAGAGTTATCCTATTGTGCTTGTGTGCTTTTGGCTTTGAAAAGCAAGATATTTGGTGATATCACTGCTAACTGTGGTGAAGCCTAGAAGAGCCTTCAAACATAACACTTCTTGCCACACTGCTGCTGCTTGCCTGTCATATAAAGATAGTGATTGGTTAGGATAGGAGATCAGTTTAATTGTTATGGCAATTCTTTATTCATTCTCGTAAAAAATAAAGTTCAACAGCTGTTCAGAGTGGGTTGATTTTTAGGGATATTATGCAACTTATTATGGAGTAAATGTAAGTCTGCAGTTTGGTTTTGTTCCCCCCCCACAGGAGAGCAAAGAGTATTAAGTCCTTTGGTGCGTAATAAGCAGATATATCTTCCAGTACCATCCAGTCTGACAGAACTTTCTGGTTTAGAGTTGAAGCAGAATATAGGTTCTTTATCAGGATTTGGTGAGTCTTCTATTCACACATCTACAAAATCCAGATCCCGACAAAGCAGCCACAGTATTAGTTCACATACTTCAGGTAACAGTGAAAACTTATCGTTAGTGTCTCTCTTGTTTTTTTGGGTTTTGGGTTTTTTTTGGTTTTCAAAAAAAAACAAAACGAAAACAAACTAGGTGTCTTACTGAAAAGTTATGACTGGTAAGATGTGCTGCTTGTGGCTGTCAGAATGTATGACTGTATGGCAAGTCTTGCCTACTGTTCCTTTCGGGTATTAAGAGAGGTTAATAGATCATTGTCGGGAAACTGCTAGGAATATTTTCCAAAATGTAATATAGGCATTTTATATACCTGTCTTTAACAAAAGGGCAGTAATGGGATTTTTCACACGTGTCTTCAGGAGGATGACATTAGAAGAAGAAAAGTCACTGTACGCTATCACATCATGTTTCAGGCTGACTTTTAAGTCTCTGATCTTATGCTTATTGACTTAAAAACCTGAAACACAATTAATTTAAGACTTTTCCAACAATGTTAATTGATTATTTTTAGCCTCAATATTTTTTTCCTTTTCCTTCACAGTTTCCTTTCACTGTGAAGGATACATAAAGAATGTTGGTTGTTACACTGGTTTGTTAGAGTAGCTAGTGATGAAATGTTAGAGAGTAGCACTGAAAAGATTCTAAATTGAACAGCAAATTGTTTTACTTATAGAGGTATCTCTTCTAATGGCTTATTTTAGACAACAATTAACTCACTTTCTATGGTAGCAAAGCAATTATCTTTGTTTATTGAAGAATTAATGTTAATATTCTTCTGGTAGTATGCATGCACGATGATTTTGCAGTTGTACTTGATGATCTTAAAGGTCTTTTCCAACCTAAACGATTCTATAATTCTGTGATTGATTTTTGAACAATATTTTTCAGTGCATCATTTTCCAAGTAAGTCAAAGCTGAACAGCTGTGCGGCAGAACACATTTGTTGATTATTTTTGTGGGTATTATTAGTCATCCTCCCTCTTCCCCCTTACATTAACAAAATGGGTAAAGATGGATGGCTTTGTAAATATGTTTTAAAGGGCTGCTTGTTTCTTTTTTGATAGTGGAGTGAAATACAATACCAATGATTACTAGGTATTGCATGCAATTACCTTTAAAAGACTGCATTTGTGGCTCAGTGTTTCAATGTTGTGGTGCTTTAGTTTCTAGTTCTATCAACCTCTACTTGATCTGTGTTTTTTAAATTCACCTTAAGTTAGATTATATCTTCAAGTTCAGATACTGAAATTGTGAAACAATTTTACAACCTTACCTTAAAACATCATTCAGTAGTTCTAATCAAAACAAAAGGATCTACAAAATATCTTCTTACAACAAACTGTTGTTAAAAATCTGTCAAAACCAAACCAAATAGATGTACTTTGGAAAGAGGATGTAGAGAAACATAGTTATAAACAAAAAATGACAGGAAAGAAAACTGATAACTCAAAGTATTGAATGGAGACAAACTGCATTTTCATGTACTGTGTAACTCTTTTAATAAGAAAGAAAAATTTGCATTTATTATCTGTAGTTAATGAAATGATTTTACCAAGAAGTAGTCCCTATATTTTCTGTATGATTTTCTGATAGATAACACAAATCTTGGGAGCAGTTCATCAATAACATTTCCTGTATTGCAACGTACTGCTGAAGAAAAAATACTGAACTCTGATAGACTTACTCTGGAAAGGTGAGATGGTTATGGAGTACACACACCATAGCTTGTGACTCTTGTGTACATGTGTATGTTTTTGAGAGAAGAAATGTGTCCCGTGGAGAAATTCTGTATGAATGTCCTTGTGATGAATATATCCATACAGCAGTCACTTAAGGCAGTTAAGGTTTTTCATTGCAAACTCAGATTGCAATGAACATTGTAGTTTAAGAGTCGAATGCAAGGTCATGCAAGTAATCTGTAGGAAGAGGCTGTATCTCAATTAGTTCTAATCTGATGTATGGACTATAGAATGGTCTTTTTTTTTCCCCCTTTAATTATAACTTTTTTAATGGGGGTAAGGTTCTTGTAGTCCAGACAGCTTTGCTGGGTTGGTAGAACTCCTTCTGGAGTAATTGTAAAATTAGAATAGCCACTTTTCAGTATAATTTCCTGTATCTTACTTTTCACATTAACACTTACTATCTTGTGCATTTATATTTCCAATGTGAAGTTATATAAAACAAAGAAAAATAGCATAATGTAGAGCACTTTGAATTCTGCTCTAAGCAGGCTGTTTATGTGCTATCTGTTGAAAAAATTAAAAAATTGGCAGGCTGTGTCTGTTTAATTTTTAATGTGGTCACAACACCAAACTTCCATGTAGTTTCCATGTAACAAGTAACTCTGATTAAGAGGACAGACTTTCAGAGAGTTTTGGAAGCATGTCTGCTATGTTTGCATACTTAGGGGTTTTTTATAGTAAGGAGTTTACTGCCTTATTTGCAGAGTTTAATTCACAAGCCTAATTACATTAATATTACCTTAATCGAGATAATATACTTTCCTCGGTTCCCTCACAGTGGGTGAGTAGAAGGTAGATTACCAATTTGTTACATGGGTTTTTTGTTTTGTTTCTTTTTCCTTCCAGGCAAAAACTGACAGTGTGCCCAATTATTGATGGGGAAGATCATCTTCGCCTTTTGAATTTCCAGCATAACTTTATAACTCGGATCCAAAACATTTCTAATCTGCAGCATCTTGTTTTCTTAGATTTATATGATAATCAGATAGAGGAAATAAGTGGACTTTCAACTCTTAGATCCCTAAGAGTTCTCTTGTTGGGAAAGAACAGGTAAAAATAATAAAACTATCTTTAAGCACCTTGTTTCTGTTATTTACAGAGTATTAGATTGTGATGCTGGCTGTGAGACTGGCGAGCTGGTCCCTAACACTAGCTCAGTGTTAGGGAGCGCGCTGAGGAAGCACGCAGGTTTTGCATGTAAAGTTCTCAAGAAAATTCCTTCCTTATGTAAATTAGAGCAACAGTTCCAAAGTATTTTATGTGTTTCCATCTAATATTATCTTCTGTTCTTATTGGCTCTTAAATATGCATTCTTAGATTTGTGTAATAGGTGGAATCTCTTCTTTTCACATCATGTAAAGTGTTCATTTATTCTTTATAACCTATATAATGTATTTCTGCTTGATGTATTTAGCTGGGAAAAAATATCAAACAGATGAATTGTGGATTTTATTGCTTATTTATAGATCTGTGCTGTTTGGAGATACAACTAGGAAGTTGTATTAATTTCTAAAAATACCACTCAAATCCTGTAGCCTTTAATTCTAATAATTTAATAGAAATATCTGTGGAATTGCTCACACGTCTAAGGATTGTGCTTAGATTTTGTTCAGTTTCCCTATATTTTTTTTTTATATTCACTAAAGGAAGAACTGGTAAACTTACATTCTTTGTAATCTACACATAACTGATCTCCTAATTCAACCTGTATTCAAAACTGACAACTTTCAATAGGGCAGTATGTTACTAGATGTTATAGCTTTTGTATTAAAAATCTCACCTGTAGAAATTAATTTTGTTTATAGCAAAATATTGGGGCATGGGAAGGGTAATTTTAAGATGGTTTAAGGAATTATTTTCCAAATCATAACTACATTGAGTGTTGTATAGTGTGTTTATGTAGAAGTATGGTTTGGAGGTAGATAGGACAAGACATACTCATAAATGATTAAAAGTCAGACACAGTTGCTAGCAACTTGTTTTCAGCTTGATCTCTGTGGGATCTTTGATTATTCTCAAAGCAAATGCATAATCATCAGCTAGTAGATGATGTTGTTGAGCATATAACAACCTAAGTTTGGAATCTAAGAAAATAGGACAGGAAAGTCTTAAGACAGTGAAGTTGCACAGGGGAAGAAGAAATACTGCCAGATCTAGAGATCTATGTGATCTAGAAAGGGCCAGTGGCTTTCTGGGTTTTTTGGTTTTTTGGATGTTTTTTTTTAATTCTGTGTTCTTCTAACAAACTCTCAAAAGCCTGTGTCACTATAGTCTGCCTTTAAACTGTTTTGGAATTAGCTGTTTGCTAGTAATAATCTTTTATTTAGGTATCTGGATAGTTTGGTTGTTGGCTTTGTTTTCCAGTGGTGCAAATATTCCTTCCCTTCTCATCTTCCTAAAAGAGCCATGCACATACTGCTGCTATTCCATTATTGACAGTCAGAAAGGAAGGTGATAGTCTAAACTTCATTTATTCTTTTTTTACATGGTTCAGAACTTTTGTTATTCTTCTGTTACTCTTGGTAGGCAGGAACAAATGGCTAAGTTTTTTTTTTTTATTAGCTGGAAAATGAAAGATACTTTTTGTCTAATATGAAAAACAATTTATCATAATTGAATTCTTTCAGAATAAAGAAGATCACAAATCTGGAGAACCTAAAAAATCTTGATGTTTTAGATCTTCATGGAAATCAGGTATAGTACAGTAACTTGATTATTTACATTTCTTGTGTAGACATCATGCATTTCCTGTGTCTTTTACCAAACTATTGCTTTTTGAAAAGGAACTGGTAGCAAATTCTGCAACTCTTGAGGTCATAGAAATCAGTAAATTAATAAAAGTTGGTTGCTTTGAATCTTGGTATCAAGTCTCTTGTACTATCAGCATTCTACTTTTGGAAAGTTACAATGATTAAAATGCTGAATCAACTGAGTGTAATAGCACTGACCTACAGAATAGTGATCTAGCATAAGTAGTTGTGGTGTAGCTAAAGTAATAGTCTTAGAAGTCATAGAAGAATTGAAGGCCCCATTGATTGTTGTGTTGCTTCTACTATTGGTGATCTTACAAAACAAGATGCCTTACATACCTGTAGCAGACAATTTGCACGGGGAAAAAGCAAAATGAGTCCAAGCTCTTGATTGGTTCTGCTTCTGCATGGACTTGAGTCACTTAATGCCTATTCAGTTTCCCCAATTTGAGACTAAGCAGTCATTTCTGGTTTCAGTGGTGCATAAAGTTTTAGTTGTAGTACATACAAGAAGATTGTTTAATGGGTATGTTAGAAGCAGCATGGAGTATTAAGGATAAGTTGGATATAGTATTCTTTGTAAAATAAACTTGAAACACATGTGATATAAAATATTCCATAATTGAACTGTTCAAAACAACATATGGTTATTCTGACTATATAATGTGTGAATTTTTTCTGGATTCCTGTTCTGGCAGTTTTGACATCTTACTGATTTCTCTGTGTGTTCTTTATTATACAGTTGCTTCACAGTGGGGAATGGGAAAGCTTTTTTTTTTTTAAAAAGAAGCTTGCAGTGTAATGAGTTATTGTTTTATGTGACACAATAAGTTTGTGACTTCATTGAATAACATTTGCCCAATAGTATGCATGTTGTGCAGAGGCAGTACAGGAACAGATAATGACATTGCCCTTGAAGCCTTAGAGTGACTATGTTTGGAGATGGCTGTTTGTGCAGTTATAATCCTTTTCTTATTGCTGTTCTAAGTTTGGGAGTGTGGCCATGTTTTTATGTTAAAAATACTTGCAGACTAGACATGCAACTCTGCCAGTCAGCAGACTTCTATAGCGTAAGTGGAGAATCACTAATGGAAGTGAAACATAGGTTATGCACAACTCCTACAAATGATCGTGAAGTAGTTTTGATTTTTTTCCTCCTTTCAAGTGTCTGTACAAGTTGCTTTACATTAATTAGAACTTCATTAGGAGTTTTGGCCATAGTGCCCAACTGGCTGCTGCTATATCAGCTTCTTAATAGGTCTGCTCTGGTCCAGAGAGCATAACAAATTATTCTGTATCAAGAGTAAATATTAAATCAGAAGGCATAAGGGAAGAAATGCTGAGTTTGAGACACATCAGCTTAGTGTACTACTGTCTTGTTTTGAAATCTGGGGGTGGTTTTTTGTTGTTTGCTTATTTAATAATGAATGGGGGGCTCTTTTTTTTTTTAGACTAGATGGCTGCCATAAATAAAGATCCTACAAATCTATCTTAAATGTTCCAATATTACAGAACATAGCAGTTTAAACAACAAATCAGTAGAATTAAAAATAAAGTTTGGTATGTAGTTCAAAATAATTAATTCTGATCATTGTTCTGTTGATACAATGGCCTATCTTTAATGTATACGCTTTTTTCTTTAGCTTGGTACATATCAATTAGAATCCAGCATGCAGAAACAGAGCAACCTGCTTGTCAGTTATAATGAAAAATAGTAGAAAATAGGATTTGCTTTATCTCAATAAGCTCTTAATACATCTGTTTCCTTAGATTGCTTGTGATATTATCCTGCACCTAGTTCTCAGTGGAAAGTAAAAAAAAAAAAATCTAGTCTTACAATTTGGAACCAGTAGTGGGCAGCAATTTTCCTTTATCAGGATGGTTCTTATTTCAAGTAAAAGGTGTAACAGCATTTTTGTGGTGTGCATCACTTAATCTTCTTATCTTATAACTATGGAAAAATGTAATTCACTTTTGGTGTACAACAGTGTCATTGACTGCCAGCGTAGTATGAATATCTATCTGTATGTGCTGTGTGAATATGAGATGTCCTCTGGACATCATTTTCCATTGCTCTTCCAGAAAGTGTGAAACAGACTGTATAGGTTACTTAATATTATCATCTTTTCAATCATACTTTCTCACACTTACAGATATTTTTATGGTACTCTTGTTTTCATTTTACGTTCAAAGTTGTGTTTCTTACAGATGTGAGAAATTATTTAATGCCGTGTACATGGGAAACAGATATTCTTGATCCAGCACAAAACTTTAAGGCTGTTTTCTAGAAAAGACAGCTATCTCTGTGGTATCATCTGTATCTTGTTGACAGGAATATTTTCAGGATTTTCTTAATGTGATATTCTTGGGCCACAGTTCAAAAATCATACTGTTAAAGGCACTACTCAAACTTGCACACTTGGTTTTGCATTTATTTTTTGATGGTATTAATTTAAAAAGATGTTTTTGGTTTTTTTTCAAGAAAACGTTTGTAACTTTATGACAAAACCTGTCATTGTAGTTAATAGAAGGGGTTCTGATACCAAACTGTTCAGGAAGAAATCATAGATTTTTTTCAAGCAAGCTCTAGATAAGCTAAAACTTGGATGTAAATTTTGCCTGAATGCTGTCTGCTCAATGAGCAAATTGTTGTGTAGACTGTAACTGGCATAAAACAAGAGATGACATGTACATGAGTGTGTGTCAGATGCTATGAAGCAAGACAGCTTCACCTCAGTCCCGGGGAAAGTGATGGAACAAATAGTCCTGGAAACCATTTCCAAGCATATTACAGCAAGAAGGCAACCAGGAGCAGTCACCACGAATTTGCATGTAGGAAATGACATTTTACAACAAAATGAGTGCAATGGATGAGTAGAGTGCAATGGATGGTTTTTATCTTGAATTTAGAAAGGTATTTGACACAGTCTCCCATTACATCTTTATAGACAAATTATATTCGGACTAGATAGATGGACAGTGAAGTGAAATGAGAACTGGCTGCTGGACTGCCAGGCTGAAAGGGTTGCGGTCAGTGACACAGTCTAGCTAGAGGCTAGTCATTACTGTTGTACCCTAGAAGTTGATCAATACTTTTAGTGGTAGGGGGAATAGAAGAAGAAAAGAATAGTAGAGAAGAAGAATTCTTTTGAGGATACTAGTAAAAAATACTATTTATTGCAAATATGTCCCCTGTAAAGCCATGAAAAATGTCTTTATTGGATGAATGTGGCAATTCCTTGAGCACTGAATCAACGTCCTACTGTGGTACTCATTGAGTGGCACTCTGTATTTGGGGTTAGGATAGGAGTATTCCTGTGGTCTTGATGTTTATAAATCCCACACATTTGATGAAATTATGCATCAAATCTGTTGGGTTTCCGAGCACTTTCTGTGCTTGAGAGTAAAGGTTGATTGCAAGTCACTTTATGGAGTATTTTGGCAATTTATTTGTTGAGAAATGAGACAGTTGAACTTTTTTCAAACTTATTGATTTGTCAGTTTTTACAGAGTTTTCCTCTGTGGTTCATATTTATTTATTAGATCAGTAATTTATTTTACAGCTTTTTTTGTTCTTGGTATTAATTTATATACTAGCTCTGTTTTTGACTTGAGGTTTTCCCCTTTGAAGTTGCTGTGTCTTAGTTAATAGAAGATGAAGACACATAAGGGTTTTTTTCTAGTAAAGATAGTGCTTTTAAGGGGACAATATCTGGTGGATATCCTCCTGATGCCTTTTGGCAAGTCATTTTACCAGACTCTTCAGTCAATGTGATTTTCCATAATTCTTTCTAAAGACACTGAAGTAGCTCACATATCTGGCAAGAAAAAATGACTATTTTATTAACTACCATGTTTTCCCCCTTTGATTTGCATACATTTTAGGACATATTTACAATAAAATATTAAAATATCTTATGTGTCATATCTATTACATAATATCTGACTAAAAAGTTTTCACTCTTACTTCAGTAGTTCAATTCACTACAGAAACATTCTAAGGTGCTTGTAACTTTTTTTTTGGTGTTCAAAGCTATTGTTAATAATGTGCAGTATCTCTTATGTTACCTGTGATCCCAGAGGATCATTGAACAATTAAATCTTGTTTATCATTTATATTAAAGGTATTTGAAATGCATTAGACTAACAAGAATGTTAACTCTTTCATTATACACAGTAGTTCTACACAAGGTAAGAAATCTCAGCAGTCACTCTCGATAGATGCAGAATATAAATATTCAGGTATGGCTAGAATATTAATTTTTTTTTCTTCAAAAATAGTGCTACAGCCTAAGTAAAAATTATTTAATTTTGTTAATGTTCATGGAGTAGTAGCAGTTAAGAGGAAAGCTAGATTCCTGTTTTAGTCCTCCTCTGTCTCTGGATGTAAATCAATCTCATAGGTGCAATGCAGATTGTAAAATTCTGAGACTGGAATGTTTCCAAGAGTTTGGAGGTGAGGAAGAACAGAAGGAGGAAAATGTCATTTTTGTTCACTTTGGGGAAAAAATTTTGATTTATTTAGGTGCTGGGGTTTTTTGGATAATATGATTTGGTCTGACCTTTCAGACTTCTCCTGCCCAAGTGAGAAATGTACTGGGAACTGGATGTACCTCAAAACATTGAGGTATAGCATTCCACAGTGCTTAATGATAAATCTTGTATGATTTCTTTTTTTTTTTCCAAATGAATCTTTTAAATGCTTTGCTAATTAAAGAAAATTCCTTCATATAATAAACATCCAAAAGAAAGTTAAAAAAACACAGTGTAATGCCTTGTGAAATACTGCACTCAATGCCTATACTTTGCAAAAAGGACAAAATGTGAATTCCCTTATCATACTGCTACTCTTTGCCTGTTTTCCTACATGATTTAGTAAGGCTCTTGATCTTAATGCTGCCCAGTAAAAATGTGTAAGAAAACACAGCATCTTAACATTTAATTAGACTTTTATGTAAACACTCTGTTTCTACGGTTATTAACATGCAAATATGGACATATAATACTGCATCATTCAGATAATCTGCACATGATTGTATGCATGGTATATTTAATGCACTACAACTTACACTTAATTTTGAAGTAAACATTTAATTTCTTAATAGTGTACTTCCAAGCACTCGGAATAGTCTATGGAGAGAATGCTGATTGTTGGCTTGATCTTTGCTGTCAAAGTAAATAGTATAAATGGTATGTTCCATATAAATCTCTTTAAAACCTTTTTATTTTAGGTAGAATTAAAATGCACTTTACTCTGTCTTCTAGTGAACTGATGGTTAAAGTTGAGTCTAATTTATCTTCATTGTAACTTTATTTAGAATGAAATTTATTCTATAATGTGTTAAGTTAAAAAAAGTCATTAGGATTATTTTTTTTTGTGTTCTGTTTAATTCTGTGAATCATGTTCCTTGCAAAAAGTTCAAGGATATAAGTAAAAGGAAAGAAAAAAAACACAACAAAACCCACAAACAATCCAAAAACAAAACCAAAACAAAAAAAGTTGATTTTTCAGGCATGGACTTCTTTTCAGTAATGTCATAAATGTGTGCTAAAAGTTGTAACTTTTGTGCGGTTCAATTATTGATGAGTGATTATATGGTGCATAATAGTCTTTTATGAAATTATATCATAGCAAAGTATTGAAACATAAAAGCCAGCAAGAAAACAGAATAGTATTTTTGTTCAATGTTTACAAGTAGTCTTTGACTTATGTATTTGAAAAAACAAATAAAAATGGTTAATAGTCCTCTATAATTAATAGAAAACAGTCATAGATATAATTCATTTTTAGTAAAAGAAGTATTTGAATTATCTAAAAAGAGATGATACTGGTTCTTTACCTAATCTGCACCAAATAGTACTTATTAAAAGCTGTTGTACATTCATGTGTGCAGGCATAATTGAAACAGAGAAAATCTAGTCGAGTTAATCTTAAAACTTAGCTAAGTAATGAAGAGCATCTCTGTACATTGCTGGTGAAATAATTATCTTTGTGATAGCAGTACAGTGCCAGGATTAATGTTCTGCGTTGTGGCATGCTGTAATTCTAACTAAGCAGACATCTGCAGAGGTCTGTGCTCTTCATGCTAACCATCTGCTCTTGGCTTTGCTTTTACGAGTCTTTCTGTTTAAAAATATTATTCTAAATGGTGGCATTTTCTGTTCCCTTTGCTGTAATATTTTTGTGTCCTGATAACTTTTGATTCAACTATTATGCATCTTCCATTTATCTGTATTATATGCAGAAATTAAGTTAAAGATGTTATTTAATTTTAGTTTTCCTATCTACTTTTGTATGCTTCTTAATAGAAAAACTGCTGAAATACTTTTTGTAGTAGCATATTCAAGAGTATTATATATACATATGTATATTCATATATATATACACCTAGATGTTTGTATATGTATGAAAATTACCAATTTGTACAATTTGTATTCTCAAACTGTTAAGTAACAACTACCTGACCACTTCTCCCATTCCAGGAGCTGCTAGACACTTTCTGGGAATTGGCACGGCCAGATTTGCACTGGTCTAAAGCATCAGAAAGTTCATTATCACTGGGAAGGTGTGCGACACCAGTTGTGATCTTGCTTGTCTGCATCTAATTGCTTTCGGCAGCTTTGAGGAGGAATAGCATGCCTGAGTACAGGGTGTTGCAGGGAGCTTACAGTGGTCCAGCAGATGATCGTTCTAATTGAAAGGGAATTCAGTATACTTGTTAGCAGCTCTGTGCACTATATTCTTGGATGCACTGCCACACATTGTGGAAGGCTGAAGTCTTTTCTGTAGGAAAACCTGCTGCCTTCTTTCTGCCATATAGCATGGGTTTCAGTAAGAATATGATAGGAATATCCCCCTGCCCAATGGTAGTGCTTCATCTTCTCCATGTTGCTGTGTGCAAGTCCTGTGTATATGTCTGGATAGATGTTGGAGGACAGATCCCAGACCACTATGAGAAATATCTGGATAGAGATCCTTGAGTGGATCACTCTGAGAAATACAAACAGCAGAAAATGAACTCAGATTGTGTCACGAGAGTAATAATGCCTTTGTAAAACATGGTTGCATTTCTAGAAGACAAAAACAAAAGCAAGGGGCAGTAGCTATTAATCTTTTCATGATTTTTTTGGTAGATCTAACCTGAATCTTTAAAATAGGATATCAAGTATAAAGACAAACCTTGAGCAGCGGATACTGTAGTTTAGTTGCTTTGTTTGATGCCTCCATTTTCTAAACACAAGAAGTCATGGGTTGCCAAAGAAGTCCTGGGGACTGTGAAGCAAATGTGCTGTGTATCCAAACTAAGGATGCTGCTGCTTTCTTTTCTAACTTTTGACTATGTCTTACTGATTCCAGCAATAACCTGCTTGTAAAACTTCCTTACAAGTTCTAATTCCAGAATAATTGCTTTCTTCTCCAGAGGGCTGTGGCTGCTCCTTGCCCCTTGCTCACAGCAGGTTCTTGTCCTCATGACCTGCTGCAAAGTCTTTCTGTGGAGCTCCTGTAGATAGAGCTGTGAATGCTGCTACTGGCTTTTTTTTTAAGAAGTGTGAGGGGAAATTGGTTCAGACTTCTGTGATGGTAGGGAGATATGATGCCACCTATTCTTGTAGAATAGGTACCAGGAGATTGGGATGTGTGTTTGAGTGTCTTTGCAGAGAAATGAAGGATTAACCGGGCACAAAATTACCCCATTTTGGCATAACACTGATATCAGTGTCATCTTAGTTTTATGGTGTCTTCAAGGTTGCTGCTACAGAAGACCACAGCTAAGTTCTGATGATAAAGAAGAAAGTGTCAACTGATTTTACTGTGGTATGACTAGAAAGATACTAGTGAAGTGAATACTGGTACTTAATCTCTAGCAGACTGTAGCTTGTTTTCAGCAATTTGACATGATTATCATGGTTCAGAAAAACACACAAGCAGCACGTTAGTGTATTAAGTTGATAGTTCATGTATATTCTTCCAAAAATGTATGTGCTACATATATCTACTATATATCTATGTAATAAAAACAGTATACATATTTGTAATTATACCTCTTTCACAGATTACTAAAATAGAAAACATCAGTCATTTGAGTGAACTGAGAGTGTTAAACCTTGCCAGAAACTTACTAACCATTGTAGAAAACCTTAATGGACTGGATTCACTCACAGAGCTCAACCTGCGTCATAATCAAGTCTCTGCTATAGTAAGGAATGAAACTCTTGTCTTTTTCTCTTTTTTTTTTGTTTGTGTTCTTACCAATGTGCTGTTATTGTAATAGATTTCATAACATTTCAGATTTTTGTTTTCCCATATTGTGTTGCTTATTTTGTTCTGCTGTGATACTTACCCTTACAACAGAAAGGTGAAACAATTGGCAATTTATTTTTGGTGTTATTTTGTTTAAATGTGATCACTTGAAGTGATTCAGATCTTGATAGCTCATGATGGTTCTGCCGGAGGGGGGGGCGGTGAGGAGGGGATGGAGGGGGGCAGTAGGGCAATTCTGAAGAAGCTTTGTGGCTCTAACATAAATTTAGAGACTTTCTTCCATACAAGTATGTTTCCTAGAAACAAACCCTCTCTTAATTTTTGTAGCTCAGCTAAGCAGGCAGACCATCTTAAGTTTCATCTCCTTATGAATATTTCTGGGGCAAATATAGAGAAAATAGGTATTGGTCTTAAAAGCAGAATTTCCCAGTTGAAGTTTTTACGTTCTAAAAAATAAAGCTTTTCACTTTGTAATTTATTAGTTGTCATTCACGTATGGGAAGTAGATTATTTGAACAAATGCTTTTTAAGATAATATAGTAAGTGTACTTGAATTATGAGGGCCAGAAAAATATAGCTATTTGTCTAATTCTTGGTCTCCTATTGCAGCTGAACCTATCTTTCTGAAATTTCTGGAACTTGCCATATACGAATTGTTTTTACACTTCAAAAATAAGAAATTCCTGCTCATTGCTGATTCTGTTACTGTACCTTCCCCCTTCATCAGTTATGTTGCCTAGAATTCTCTTCCTTGCTGGTAGCTTCTGCCTTTTCACTCCTCTCAGGTGTAGCTCAGACTTTCTCTTTGCTTCCTGTTGTCACAAATGGAGAGTCAGCATGAAATTTAAACTAGTGAGTTACAGGCTTGGACTCTGTGCTATATCTTTAATGTTTTAGTCTTTCCTGGCCAGAGGCAGTGGTTTCAGAAGATGATATTCTGTTCAGGGAAGTACTTCATTTTGTCTCATTGGTTTTTGAGTTTTTACCCTGGTTAAATCCTAATGGAATGATGTTTTGTTTGTGTGTCCTAAAATAAAAACTTTCTTATTTTAATGATAGGTGATGTCTTTTTCTCTGTATACAACATCATACATGTATTTCTTTAGTGAAATTTGCTTTAATTTTTTTGGAGGAGAAACACCCTGAAAAAAATGAAAACTGCACTACTACCATATTGAAGTTCAGAATCTTCTGCACTAGGATATTACAGAAATAGAAAAAATATATCACTTTCTATAAAGAATATCTGAGATACTGTTATATTATCTCTGTAGTTGAGGGAGAGGGTTTAGATTTCTTTTAAGATGAGGTTTAGGCTTTCTTATGGTTGACTGTATGGGGGGGTGGAGTGTGTAATTTTAATCATATAGTTATGATGTAGCACTTAACAGCAAAATTTTCACTCTAAGCTCATGAAGAGTTTTGGTTTTGTGTTTTAACTTAGGTTTTGGACTGTGTTTTAGTTACTATGACAAGGCTATCATTATGAATCAAGCTTTCTAAACTTGGTTATTCTTTTAAATGAAAGAATCTAACCTCAATTTAGAAAAGTTTGCCCTCCCAAAATCATGAAAACAATATAACTTAAGTAACCTTCTCTTTCGGTGCATTTTTTGTGAACCTTCCTTATTTTTCATCTCCCCCTCCCTGCCCCCCCCCCCAGCTGCTGTAAGTGTATTATATTATTCTTGCATAGGAAAGATGATACTCTCATTTGTCAAACAAAATGAGGTTCCATACTGAACACCATGCCCATTGCAGTTAACTATTGAATAATTCAAGTTAGATAACTAGATTATGGCTCATATGAATGATTAAACATATAATAGTCTCTTACAATCTACTAGCCTTAGGTTAGCAAATTTGGGACCATTTTTTGTCTTGGAGGTATTTTTGTAAGATAAAGTGTAGTTTGTCCAAAACTGTAGGATATAAAAAGGCAGTCCTGGGGCTTGGTTTATAGCAGAATCACATCTTACAAGATTGCAAGTGTCTTCAAAAAGTCTGACTATTTTGGAGAATAGCAAACAGAGTAAATGATTACAAAGGGTCCCCTATGGCATTGAAAGCATGGATCTATACATATCATGAATTATAGAAAGTCTGTTTACTTTCCACTCGGTTGTGAGTTAAGGTCAACTGTCAGGAAGATGAGCTGTGTTTTTGTTTGAAAGACAGACCTGCTTGATTCCTGTGAGGGATTAAGAGCTTAGAATTTTGGAGTTTGTCATCTGCAGCTTGATCTTAGACTTGAAGGAAGACTAGTTATGAAAATCTGTCTTCAGGGGAAATTACTTTGTATTCTCCAGTGCAAAATTCTTTGATTAGTTAAAATCCTTGCTGCCTAAGAATTACTGTGCACAACTGTGCAATGCCTGTCTTCATGTGTATATAGTCACCTGTATCATGTGCACCCACCCCTTTAAGCATCAACACTAAGTAGCCTTAGGGACAGAGAGGATGTCCAGATGTAATTCTGTAGGCAGTTATGAACTCAATCTTTCCATGGTCTGATCTGGGAGGATTCAGAACAGCTCTGAACCAGGAGTTTTGTAACTGCAGACCTGAGCTAATAAGCATTGCTTATTATATACAGAGCTATGAGTCTCAGCAATGCTTGTTAGCTCACATTGAGTGTTTCATTAATAGAAACTACATGGTTTGTTCAGAGGTGCCTTATGTTCACCTGTTTGGATAGAATGAATTATTTCTGTTTCTGGAATGCTATGTAGAGATGTCACAAATCACATGGAGAGAGGAAGGGTTGTAGACTTGATTAGTGGCTAAAATCAAGATAGTGAGCCCTGTTGCGCTTCCCTGTGCTTTAAGTAACAGGTTTGTATCTACTGGTTACAAGTTGGAGTATGTTGCTTAGTAGCATAAGGAGATACAGACCTCTGAGAGTTTAGGTGTGCAGTCTGAATGGTATATGAATCACTGCAGGCTGTGCTGTCTGGCCATTATGGATTTATATTTCATAAATTAAATTTGATCTTGTTCCATATGTTTCATCTTACTAATATTTGAGTTATTTGCTATTTAGAGGCTTTCTGCAAAGGTCTTTAGTGGCATATATTAAATTCACAATTACACGTTCTGGAAACTCATTCCTTCTTATAAAGTTTAATTGTAAAAGTGACTGAGTCCTTCAGATCACTCTCTGGCAGAAGAGTCACTGCTAGTGCTAGTTGCATTGCTGTACTGCACGCACTTGAAAAACCTTATTTCAGCATGGTCACAAAATAAACTTTTTTTTTTTAGCAGTGTGTTTATCCTGCAGCATAAATGCTGAGACAGCACCTTGGCTTATTTCCCAATTTCAGAAACCAGCAGCAGCCTTATCCTCTTTTCTTTAACATCATTTGCTTTGCAAGTGATGCAGCTTATTCTGCAGAGTAGATATCTGCACTGAAACACTCCCTTGCAGTCTGCTCTAGGGAGAAATGGAGCTGCATGTTCAACAGAAATCAATGTTGCAGCAAGGTTATACCATATAGAAATGAAAACACTTCATCAGGCAAAGTAGAGAGGTTCAAAAGCTACTTCCAGCTACTGAATTTATGCCTCTATCTTTCCTTCTAGAAAGATGTGGATACTTTGCCCTGTCTCCAACGTCTCTTCCTCAGCTTCAACAATATATCTAGGTAAGGGAAATAGCAATTTGCTTCCTATCAGTGATTTGAAGTATCCTATTGGAGCTGTATTTCATTAAAATTTAAATTCAAACACTATGAATGCAGATACTTTTTTTCCTAACATATCAAATAATATAACATAAGCCATTTTGTATTTTTTACTTTAAACATAAAAATTCTTGAAACCCTTTGCATTTAAATGTAGTTGTACTATGAGTATTCTACCAAGAAACTTATATTTTTAATTTAAAAATTAACATCTTTATAATGATGATAAAAATTAAACATAGTTTTGTAAATATATTGTTCTATTGTAAATATATTGTTTTATTGTTAAACTAAATATCTGTTAAAGCAATATTGCACAAGGTACATATTATATTTAACATACAATCACTGTATTTATGGAGTTACACAAACTACTGAGTCAGATTCTGCTTATGATGTTTAGGTTATTTCATGCTTGTGTTTTACTTGTCCATGTATTAATAAAGCCTGACAGGTATATTCATGGTTTTCAAACCAGATGGCAGAAGCAAAATAGCTCAACTTTCAAAGCAGGGCTTCTATAGTTTCAAGTAACTAAGTGCATTTTGTTATAGATAGAGATGTTTGTCTTCTATGCTTTTTCATATTCCTGCATTTTTGGAGTTTGCATTTATACTAGCATCAATGTTTAAAAAAGGAAAAAAAAAAGGGCCTGCATTATCTTCAGTTTGGTATGTCCTTTTTTTTTTAATCCCTTAATCAATACCAGTCGTCTTTTGCTTAGAATCAAATAATTTAATGTGGGATAGGGGAAAGATGCTTCATATTCTAAATACTGGAAATACTGTACAGTTCTTGCGGTATCTACTTTCTCTGTAAAATGTTATACCTAGTATGAGCTTTTTGTTGTAATAGCTACTTGAACATTTTAAGTTGACCTGCATTATGTTTTTTGCAGACGGCTCCAACCTACTTGTCTGCATTCCTTAGGTTCTTAAAGTACCAGTGCAGTAGATATCTTTAAATACTCATGGGTATTAAGCATTTAAAAAAAAAGAAAAAAATCAGTGATGAACTGCAGGAATATTTAATGTGTTCTTCCCTTTAATTAATCAGCTAGTCTTTTTATTTTATGTTTTAAATTGGCATAATAAAGAGAAGGGGGTAGTATTTTGCTTCTCTCTAATAGTTTCCAGAATTGAAACATGCCTTTTGTTTCTGTTTTTCTAAAAAAATGTCTTAGCTTGGCAAGAACAATGAGAGGACTGCAGTACCTGGCTCCCTTGCCATCAGGGAGCATCACTGCAGTCAGTGGAATTTCTGTGTCTTTTTATATACATGGTATATTTTGTGTAGCTTTCTGACTCCTTTATCACACTGTTTTATGCAAATTTATGTTATTTTTACAGCCTTCAAAGAAGGAAAAATGTTTCATTTTTTCTGTGAGGCTTTTAAAGTAGATTTCTCAAACTTTATGTAATCAGTAGCTTCTTGGTACTTATGGTTATTTATTCATTGTGGTTTCAGTTGAACTATTGATAGCTCTAGTCTTACTTTTCATGTAAGCTAGAAATACTTATTTAGAACATTCATTCAAATTTGTAATTTGGTTTTAATTTGTAGTTGGGATGGGTATAAAAATAAAATCTTAATGTCAAATGAAATACATTGCTCTTCTATAAACTTTGTATACATATGTGAGTAGATAGGTGGATGGATCAACTTAACTCTTTATTTACTAGTCATTATTTTTAAAATAAACAAATGAAAAATTTCAGTGATCAGATTTAGCTTGAGTTTTTGAAGTCATAACCTTCTATCGCATATAGCAGTTTTGAAGGCTAAAAACCCATTAATTCCTGATTTTGAGTTATGTAGTAGATATGTCTTCTAACAGAACAATTAGATGTGAAAGTATACTCTTGACCATCTGTGCTCTGATACTTGGCTTGATACTGTTTGAACTCACTGAAGAAGTTCTATGCAACCATAATACTAGTTAATTGCTGTGCTACAACTGAGCATTCCTACAACCCTTTTAAATGATTTTCTGTGTATTTTGAGTCACTTACCTGGGTTTACTGTGT
The DNA here is from genome assembly GCA_013400195.1 of Aramus guarauna. NCBI lineage: Eukaryota > Metazoa > Chordata > Aves > Gruiformes > Aramidae > Aramus > Aramus guarauna. Next base: position 100,054 of record VXBL01007578.1, read on the forward strand.
GCCATAGGGTAACTTTAAGAATAATTTTTCCTAGAAACACAGCTGTGTCTATGCAATTGACTTTTCTTTTAGACAAATGATACACAGATATTATAATTAATTTATCTGTAGGTAAATAAAGGAGAACCTGCAAATGGAAACAAATAACAATATATTGTCAAAATATGGATATATTTGTTATACATTCATTAAAATATTTTAATAGTGATAACTTTTTTAAAAGTAGCTTTTTTGAAGCAGTGCTCCTATAGAAAGTTTTGCTGCTTCCTATTTTGTGCATGTCAGCAAAAATCATTGAGTCTTAAACTGATACATACTGACATATGTGAATTAATATTTCAGGAGTAGATTCAGGAACGCCTTTTAAAATTGTCACTATTTAAGGCATGAGAATCTCTCATGGGTTTAATCACTTATGTTCTTTTTCCCCTCATGCTTCAGAGAAGGCCTCAGAATGCTACTGCTTCTCTGCAGAGCTTTTAGTAAAAAAGGATGTATTGGCAAGATAATATAAGCTAAAATTGAGTGCTGTAGAAGTTGATGCTGATCTGAAACAAGCCCTACTTCTGGCTTCAGCCCCAAAAAATTTAGCAGTTACAAACTGAAAGCATTAATACCTGATAACTGAAGGTAGTATGTATTTCTAGAACTAGTTATAAAGAAGGGGGGAGAAATCATATTTTGAATTTGTCATGTGGTACTGGGAAGAAATTACAGAAACTTTTCTTCAGGAAAGATATGCCACTAAGATTCAGAAAGAGGGTTATTGCTCATATTTTAAAATGTGAAACCAGGAAAGACCACTTTCTAATCTTGGAAACAAAATTTGTATTTTCACTGTTATGCTGCTGTACAAGTCAGCACTATGTTGGCTTTTTTTATCTAGTAAGGCATTTTGTCTAGCCATATGGAAAAAGTTGGATACCAGCTCAAAGGACGTGTTACTGTTTTTCTTCATTTGGTTGCTGAATTGGAGACCTGTGAGAAGGAATGTTCTTATCCTATTAAAACCAAGAAAATGTCATATGGTTTTTTGTTGGGTTGTTTTCCTCAGCAGAATGAAAACTTATAAAAATATTGTTAAATACTTGAACAAAAGCAGTACAAGGGGAATGAAAGGTTGGCTCTGGTAACATCTGTTTTCATCAGTAGTTTAGTGGTTAGAAACCTGGGAAACCCCAGGTTTTCTTCTTTGACTGAAATTTTTTGTTGTTTTCTGGAACATACAGCTCCCTCTTGGGTGTTCTATCAGACTATAGGGAGTATGTTGCCTTCCTTCCTCTTCTCCACAGCTTTTCCCCTTTATGCAACATGCTTGAAAAAGTCACTGATGCAAAATATAGAAAAGGAACAACTGTCATCCTAAGTAGGCTCTAATAGAGGACAAGTGTTTCTGTGTCCTGTTCTCGCCTACTAAATCTGTAAATGTGAATGTGTATCACTGGTGGAGATTGAGCTGACACCACTCCAGAATACTGTGCTGCTTAGTAATTTCCATGTTCTTGGCCTGAGACAGGAGAACTGGGTTTGCCTGCCCTCGGGCAGAGAGAATTGGATGCAGGACTCTGAGCATGCACACAGGATGTGAAACTGAACTATTTCAGAAAAGATTTCAGAAAACACTTTTTTGGTAATTTAACCCAAATTCACAACTTGTTTCTCGGTTACCGAAACTACAATTTTAGCGAAGTTGAATTTATCTAGGAAGGAAGAAGGACAGGGAAGGAGAGGTGGTTGCCATAGATTGGTGGGAGTCCTGCAGGAGAAGGTCTTTTGGAAAGAGAAGCAGACATTCCACTCAAAGGCAGTCTGAAACAGTGTCACCCACAGCTGCTCTGTATTTCATGAGCAGGTGAAAGACTTCTTTGTGGTGAACAAAGGCTAGAGAGAGCATTGAGATGTGGCCTCTGATTCCCCTAGGGTGGTCACCACTTGGCCCTGTCACAGCAGTCTGCATGCTGGGAAGCAGACAGAAGCTTGGTTGTAAACTATGCAGTCTGTTTGGTAAGCATATTACACTAAAGCTTTGCTTGGCTTAGGATTGAGATGCCAGTGTGACAAGTACAGTATATTAAGTTTGCTACATTGAATTTCTAAAGGTCTATTTTTTCATACATGTATACAAAGATGTGAAGACATAGCTATTTTGCACTACTGGTTTACTCTAAAATTGAGCTGATAATAGGGCAGCTAAAAGCACTATAAAGCAAGCACATCTGTTTTAGCTCCAGAATGAATGTTCTGGTATGCTGAAGCACTGAGAATTTGAAAGCACAGCAGTATGTATAAATGGAGGATCCTGAAAATACTAGCAGACTTTTCTGTCATTTCTTGAAGAGATTGGTTTTAATGTAAATCTGTAAATCATATGTAATGGCAGAAATACTACTTGGTGAAATATTTAGTAGGAAGTGTTTGGAGTAAATATATTTAATGCTTTTAATAAGTATACTTACATAATTTGAAGACCCAAAAAATTTCATACTTGTCAAAGAAAATGTATTCTAGCCCAATGGAAATTCAGTTATCTTTTCTTATTCTAACGTGTGTATGAGTTTGCCTTACTAATTTCTGTGTCATTTGGGAAGATTATATTTTATCTTCAGAACATATTGAGTACGTATTAAGTAATGTATCAGCCTGTCTTCCCCAAATGTGGTTATACAAGCTGTTTTATGGAAAAGAAACCGGATCACAAAAAGAAACAGAAAATTATAATCGAACTTGTAGTCTTAACTGCATGTACAAACCACCCAATTCTTCAGATATGCTAAGCACCTTTACTGCCTTCATTGGGATCTGTACATAGTTCATTTTCCATCAGTTCTTATGTTAGTTTAATATACCAAGCAGAAAGGTACTTCACTCTGTCATTCTTTTGCTTCCTCTATTTGATATGTCATGGAGAAGTCACTTGCATGCTGGACTAACTGCACTTTGGTTTTTTTAGATTTTATTGGGTGACTTCTTTTCTTTACTTGTACTAGCTTATGTTGGTATTCAGGCCTCTCTTCTCCTGGTTGAGACCAATTGTTATTTGGTGATGTTATTTTTATGTTTTATCCTTACTGCTTTTTGTTGTTGCAGAAATTGTTTTATCTAATACCTAGAATCTTTCAGGGATATCTCATTTTAAAATCTGACATTCTGGTGGATCAGAAGCCCTTTGCAGCTGAATGTTAGTCCTCAGCAGATTATTGTATTCTTTTTTTGAAAACTGAGTGATACCAATGATAAAGGCAGTTGCCAATTTATTCAATGACAGTCTCTAATATGAATGTCTATGCTGCATGTGACTTCTGATTCCAAAGTTCGGGGATACTTAAGGTTTGGTATCCTTCCAAGTATTAATGGAGGAAGACTTTTCCTGCCAGCAAGAGTGAGGAGAACTAGAACCAGTTGATGCAATCAGTAAGATTGCCAGAATATTAAAAAAGGACAATAATTCCATATTTTCCACTTCAGAAATGGTCTCTTATTTCAGAACATCTTTAAGTATTTGTTTATCTAGTAAAGTAATCCTCTGTTTATATTTTTGTGATCATCAATTGTTTTGTAATTTTCAGATTTTAACTTCATTCTCAAAAGTACCAAGTCTAATTATTTCATGCTTTCCACTTAAACTTACTAACTTCTTAACGCAGACTCGACTTTTGAAAGGTGAAGTATATAAGCATGGGTGCACGGTTGTACATTTATATACTGCAGTCAATTTCTTAAAAGGGATCGGGGAGTCATATTTACTTCTATGACTGTTCAGCTTTTTTTGTAATCAAGTTAAATACTTCTCTGTTTAAATATACTATTTGAGTCAGCTGCTGTCTTTTCACATTCCATGTTCAATGAAAGGAACGTGATACAGGCTGTACATCTCTAAATACATTTTACACAGGCCAGTTATTTTTGTCAGGAAACCAAATCAGATGTTGTCTAAAAAGCCAACTCGTTAGTGTTTGTAGTAGGCTCAACTTGGAACAATAGACAGATCTGTTTTGAAGATAATATGATGCTTTTGTAATAGTTCTTCTTCCAATACTTAATGATGTTGCAGACACCCAGGATCATTCTGTTGTATTTGTGGTTGGCTTTTTTCTTGGTTTTTTTTCCATGGTTTTCATGGTGTTTTTGATGGCAAATACACCTTGTATTATTTTTTGTAACGCAAGTCGTTATGTATCCTATTTGAAGAGTTTTCTTAGGTGAAACTATGCTCCCATAGTTAACAAGTTCTCCTTATTCTGCATATCTTTTTATCCGTATGTGAAGAGATTAAGATGTTTAACAGCAGCAGCTGTTAATTTTTCAAAATACTTACAATTTATCATACACAATATTAATGGGTAAGTTTTTTCAATATAAGTAAATACTCATGTTTTATCCTTAAGAAATAAAATCTTCCATCTCAAAATTATTCCTACTCTATAATATTAAAACTTCACACTTTTTTGGTTACAGTTTTGAGGACATTCTGTGCCTTGCCGATTCCTCATCTTTGTCAGATATCACGCTTGATGGCAATCCAATAGCTCAGGAGACATGGTACAAACACACTGTTCTCCATCATATGATGCAGCTCCGACAGCTAGATATGAAGAGAATCACAGTAAGAAATTTCTACTTTTATCAAACTTACTAGATCCTTAAATTCAGAAGTAAAATATAGGATTTTCTGTGTATATATGCATATTAAAAATACCAGCATTTTTTCTTAGTTTAGTGTGGAATTGAATGGTGTATAGACATTACAATAGTTAAATCTTTAACCTTTTTTCTTCAGTGTTACGTAAGGGTGTGGGTTTTTACATTTTAACATGTTTATTTCTAAGTGTTTAAACTCTTTAGTAAATACTGTGTGATCAGTTGCCTCGTGACATGAGACTCTCCAAAGCTTTTGGTTAGAACTTTCTCAACACAGTCTTTACTGGTTTGCTGTATAGCTAAAGGGAAGAGCATATTTCTTCCAAGAAATAGTCTGTTTACCCTGGAATTGGTGTCATTGGTATCTTCTTTCATTTAAAAATCTTGTTGGTTTCTTTAGTGTGCATCCCTAAGGAAACCTGGTGATCAGAGTTTCTGTGTGTCTGTATTTCTCCCTTACCTAACTTACTCTCCCCGTTCACTTCTGTTTCTGCTGCTCAAGTTCAAGTAACCATGATAAAGAAGAAAGGACTTGTAGACAACTAAGTCTCCTACAGACTTCTTGAATATACATTGTAAAGTAGAGGATGAAGGGCAATCGCTGGGGGCCTTACCATTTAGTCAAATATTTTATCCCTTAATATAGGAATAGCCATGGTAATGCTTCTGTGTCTACTCAGGAGTGACCTGTAAGCATGACCTTCTTACAAGAGAAATCCATCCAACAGCAAGATAACAAATATAATATACTTTATAAGCAATAGTGTTGCAGTGTTATCTTTTCTGACCAGGTGCTGATACATATACCTTATTTTAAATGCTCACTTGCTTTGTACAAAGGCTGGGCTGCGTTATAAATTGCACCTGCTGTTTTACCACCTATCTTGCTGTCCTGTAGCCAGTCCACCATGAGTATAAAATAGTGTCAATTATGATGTAGAATATAATGTATGTGGAAATTACTAATTTTTAAAATAAAATGCTTTGGGACATGAGTTTACTCCCAGCATCAAAAATACTAAATACTTGTTTGTTTGCAGGTATTCCATGGGTCGGGTTTTTTTTTCTTTTGTGAGTTTATACTGACTTAATTGAATATTTGCAAGTTGCTTTTCTTTTAAAAAGATTGTTTTCTCAGTATTATTTCAGGACCTTGTCACATACAGAAAATGTGTCTCCCTCCTCCCTTCCCCCCCCCCCCCCCCCCCCCCAACACCTCCTTGAGAGGAGATGGATCCTGGTAGAACTCTCAGTGATGGGAAAAACTGTAGAAAGAGCTCAGATTCTGTTGTAGACTCTATGGGATCTGTATGGGGAAAAAGCTATTAGAAATGCATAGCCCTGGGAAAAAACTTCATGTGGGTTCGCACCTTGTTAAACATCAGAGAATCAACCACAAGACGAAAAGTCATAGTAAACTAGGCTTCACCAGTTGCACTGCTCTTAAATCTACTTGTAAATAGAATGTGTTTTGCATTGTTTTTATTGGTTTTTGAGCATTGAGAACTCTTTTAATGTTTTCTCCATGTAGAATGTGCTATATGTCTTCTCCAATAAAAATGGTGCTACCTGGATGATCATATGACTTAAGACAGTGGGATTTTAAGAAAAATAACAAGTACATGAGATTTGTGATAAAATTAGGGAGTTGTCAATGCTAAATCTAGCCATTCTGCCTAGTAATGCAACATGCTGTTGCCATCGGCTGTAAGGATAAATGTAACTTGGTGAGGGAATGGAAGTACAATACTGGGTATGTGCTTTTTCTCACTCTAATATACCTAAACTCTAATTACATTGATAGGATCTTTTCTTCATCAGTCTGAAGAATGTCCAGACCTTTTTGAACTTAAGCGTTGCTTTGTCTTGTAAAGAACTGAGTTGGATCAGTACGTTGGTTCTTTCTGACTAGGAATTCTTCAGTAACCTGTTCAGAAGCTCTTCTGCTCAAGAACTGAGTTTTACACAATTGTTACTTCTGCTTTTAACTTTTCTTTTACTTGCTGGCTTCACTGGGACAAGAAAATTATTTCAAGAAAGAATAAAATCTGAAGGATGTTTTCAAAAGTTTGTAAGAGACTTTGAAGCTTTATTAATACTGGTTTTCAAGAAGACATACGTCTTTTGGCGCCAGGCTTTTTCTATAGGATTCTCTGGAGAAAGGGAACTTCAGAGCATAAGTCTGGTGGTAACTGCCTCTGCTGTAGGGAACTATTCAGAAACATATAGCTGCCATGAAAATCAAATAGTATGCATTTGCAATACAACTTTTTTGCATTGTAGTTGTTCTCATATTTTTTAAGTCAGAGCAGATTTGTCTCTATTCAAGGGATTGCATCATATTGCGACAGGTTTTTAAACCCTGACCTGTGAGGAAGTTGATGTTTTCATAGACCATCTCATTCCTAAGCCATTTTTTGAATGTAAGATTTGAGGCCTTAAACCACCAAGGCACGGACCCAGTGGTGGTGAAATCAGTGGAGGTCAGTCACCTGTAACAAGTTTCAGTGTAAGACTGTAAACACTTACTCGTCCACACTAGAAGATTATTTTTAACTGAAAAACCCAGTGATATTGTATTGTGTATCTAAAACATCAACTCAGTGGAAATCTTTTACTTTCTCAAACTTTGATAGATAAATCTAGAGGCTTAAGGAGTGGGGAGGAGGCTGAATTACAGTGGCTGGACAGATGGTCACTTGTGTTAACCATCAGTAACTGTCTGTACCAGTGACACCTTTAGTCCACCTGAGTTGTGAGGTAATGTGACTTGATTTGTGGCTCAATGAAATAGAAGTGTGTTACAGTCAAAGCAGGCTCAGGTTGCATATGTAGTTATTTGCATTGTTTGGTTAACATACTATAATGTTTGTTTGTTTTTTCTGGGCATTGAAGCTTTTTGAACACCTTTTGTAGCTTGAACTTTTGAAAAAGTAGACCTATCCAGTGGTGCAGACAGTTTAGCTGTGATCTTTTTTCCTCTAGTCTTTTGTAACAGTAAGCAGATACTGTCTGCAGACATGTTATGAAATCTTAAAATATGAATGAAATATGTACATATTCCTTACTGAGAAATTATTTAACCAAGAACAGTTGCTATCAATCACTTTAAATACACTTTCTCAACAGAATTTTTGTGTGTGTGTGTATTTTTAAAAAAAAAATATGCTATGCCTCCCAAATTGAAAGACAAACAGCATCTTTTTAACAGTAAAACTTTGCTGCTTTTCATTGAGGTTTTATAGATTTTTGGATTCTTAATTTAAGAGAGCTGCATTTTGGTTTTGATTACTTGCTTAGACATTTCTCCGCTGATCAGAGAGCAGGTTCTATTGCTTTATCCACAAAAAAACCCCACTTGTTTGCATAATAGTAAAGCAGTAGTGTGGAAGAACACACACATTCCATCTGTGGTCTCTTTAGGATCCTTCTCAGGTCTTACTGAATATTACCTCTTTGAAAGACTGATGTCATAATGATAGGTTTGGCCAAAATCCTTAGTGTTACAGTTATGGCAGTGCTCATGTAGCAGTAGGGGGAGCTATCAGCATGCCAAAGCTACAGATAACAGTTCTTGTAAAAACTTTCTAATAGAGTTGTAAAAGGGTGGTGATAGCTTTAACGTGCCTTATTCTTCTTGTGTTCTGTCACTCCTGTTGCTTCACATTGGGAATGTAAACCTGTAGCCTCAAAATCTTATTGCAGAAAGTGAGACTTCTGCTTCTTTAGGAAGTATATTCCTCCCTCTTTCTCTCTCTCTCTTTGTGTATGTTGGGGGAGGAGGAGAAGATGGCTTCTTAGCCATTTAGTAAGTTTTTAGATGGGAAGTGGAGAAGTAATAGATGGAGAAGGTTTCAGTGTACAAGAGGACATCCAAGTCCTTTTGCAATGATCTGGCACTTTGACCTTCTGAAAGAGCATTCCCCCTTTGTCCAGCAAGGTTTGGTTTAAAGATGAAACAAAATTATGGACAATAGCGGCAGAATAATGAGAGAGAAGAAAGAAAAAGGGAGATAGAAGGAATTCCAAAAGAGCTGGAGCTAGAAGAGAAGGCGTCATTTTTTAATTAATTGTGGCAAGTTTAAGTGCTTTGTTTTATAACTTTGTAGGTTTTTTGGGTTTTGTTGTTGGTTTGGAGGGGGGAATGTTGTGTTTTTCAAGATTCATTGCACACATTGTATAAGATTAATCAAGAAATATGTACAGATTTGATTTCCATAAAAAGTACATTTGGCCCTTGATCTTTATTCAGATGTTTTCTCTATCATTCTACCTTTATGAATACTGAGTAAGACTAGGATATATATTCTTTTTAGGCGAGTTAATTTCTTTTGTAAAAGAACAGTATTTTTTAAATGTCTATAGTTAGGATAAACTCTTGATCAAGAAAAGTTTTATTCATTTAATAAGACTCTTGTTAGAACATAATTAGCATTAGTTCATTTCATTCTTTATATAACTTGAGGGCAGTGGACCCTCACATGTGGAGGATAGTGTCATAAAGTATGCATTTGGACTGGAACAAGGGAAGGCTTTGAGATGAAAGAGTAAGAAGATATTTGTGGAAGCTGAGAGAAAACTGAATCAGGGAACTTTGCCTATGTTTGCCCAAAAGCTTGAAAAAACAAAACCTTAAGTTGTTTTGAAAGGAATAACATTAATAAGGGCTAATTTCCTATAGAATAGTGTCACTTTGTTCTCCAGTTCACACTTCCCCAGTGTGAAACACAGCCATACCTCAGTTTGGAGCTGAGTCTATGATGACTAGCCCACTGTTTTCTGCCAAATAGAATGGATAATTTCTGCTTCCTCTCCCTTGGTGGCAAAACGAGTTTACATTTTTCTTCTTTCTACATACCAATTTTACATAATCAAACTTCTAGGGAACAAAAATACCTTAATTTGAGACATCTAAATGCACTTAAAATTATTTAGTATGTTCAATGTGTTGAAAAGTCATTAGAGAAGATTAAGACACTCAAATTGTTAAAAGCTTGTTTCTTTAGGAAGCCAAGTTAAAAAGCGTAAGTGCAAGGTCAAATGAAGAGATTTAAATAGAAAATAAAAAAAGACCAAGAAAACAACTCTAACCCGCTTTCTGTAGAAAGATATCACTAATGTAGTTTGATAGTGTTTATATTTTAAGACTTCGAGGTTTTCTAAGTATACACAAACTTAGTACAGTGTAACACATCATTGGGATAACCAGCTGTCATGAGAATCATGTTAGTAGATCTTAACATTTTGAATCATATCTTGAGGAACAATAGGGTGTTTTTATTTTGCATTATTAATTATACATTCATATTTGTGGAATCTGCATGAGGTTTATTTAATTACTTTTATAGCCTCACCCTGTACCCTCCTATTCTGGCATTGGGTTTCATTGAGTGGTATTTTGCTGTATTGGGATCTTGAAGGCCTTCTGAATCTGTGTGTTGGTTTGTTTAATTATTTATTGTTGGACTTGTGACCTCTTGAGGTCCCTTCTAACCTGGATTATTCTGTAATTCTATGACATCAGCTTCTTGGTAATAAATACCTTGTTTAAGAAGAACTGAAAAGCCCAGTAGCAGAAGAGGCTGCCAACAAAACTTCACCATCAAAAGGCCAGAAGTTGCTTTCAGAACAAAAAAGGCAAAAAAAGGCTTTCCAGTTAGTGTTCCAGGGAAATTCTTGCCTACGGTTGGGTTAGGGAAGCTTCTGTATCCAAAGCCTTATGCTTTAATCCGCATTAAGGTATTCCTCTTGCTTAATATATGCATATTAGGTTGAAGTCATGGAGGAACAATTTGGAAGTTTGTTGAATCACCTTCCAAAAGGTCAAAATGTCAAAATCCAATGTATGTCGATGGGTTTCAAGGGGGGCTGTACACAGATCAGAGTAAGTTTGCTGTGGTACCCTAACTTCTTATGCTTTGGAAATGATTCTCTTAAAAATATAATAGTGATGCAAAGTGTGAAGTTCCTGTTTTGTTTTATCTTCCAGTAAGCATTCACCCATGTTCTTAGGGTTCTTAGAATGCATGTTTTATTTATATAGAAATTTTGACAAATCAACGTGTCTCCATGGTTGATGATGTTTTCAGTTCATTTTTGTTTGTTAATTGTCTTAACACATAACTTTCTGGAAAGTGGAAGTGAAAAGGTTAGGACAGGAACTTTCTATTTTGAGGGAAATCAGAACACTTTCTGTATGTTCTGGGAAGAGACTTTAATACAAACACCCAAATGGCATGTGAAGTAAATCAAAATAAGTTAAAGTATGCTTCCCAAGTATTTGTTTTGGAAGCACTCTACACTTTTTACTTCATAGTGAACATTTCTTTTGTTACTTGGAAAATATATGTTCTAAAAATACCATGCTGTGAGAATGTTTAGACGTCTGTAAACAGGGAGAATTCAACCTAATATGGGTGTATTGCAGTATTAAATTGCTGTACTAGGAAAATTAAGCATCTTCACTTACATGACTTTCATTATTTAGGAATCAATGGCTTTCTTCTTGAAACTTCTTCTTGAATAGGTAATACTATTGATGAGAAATAATGTTAATGTACTATAGTTCACTTTGAAAATATTTTCTTCTCAAGTTCTGTTGCTGATTGAGAAAAGTAAGCTGCTGGAAAGAGTTTATAATGATAAAAATCAATCTTAGTTTATGATTCGAGCATAAACAGAATTCAGCTCGTTCACTTTGTACTTTTTCTTACAAAAAATCCTAGTAATTGCAAAAACTACTGAGATGCAAAGATATAATGCACTATTATATTTTAAAATGTTCTTTTCACTGTCATACTCACCATATGCTTTATACATTTTCAAAGACCTTTACAAATACTAGTTTTAAATATCTTCAGTACTTGCATCCAAGTAGATATGTTTCCTCTGTATTTCTTGATTTGCTTATAATTACCAATTTTATTGTTTTAAATTATATTTAGAAACATTATAATGTTAAAAATCCTAAAATTGTATTAAAAATAAAATTTGCATTACAAATACCAACACAAAAATATATTAATAATTTATCAGTAATACTTTTTAGAACTTGATTAATTTCTCCTTTTATGAGATTGGTTGTAGTTTGTGGTTTTTTTTCCCATCCAGGAAGAAGAAAGACGTATGGCATCTGTTGCAGCAAGGAAAGAGGAAGAAAGGAAGCGTGAAAGCCATAAACAGACCTTGCTTAAGGTATTTTCTGTGGCTGTTCTAAGCCTACTGTAAGTCAGTTTACAGCGATAATCTATATCCTAATTTTTTTTTTCACTTTAGTTCTTACATATCCCAATATGCTTCTGTCTCTTCAAACCTTTTTTACAGATGGAATAGCTCTAACAGGGGAGACTGAGGTGCACTCCAGAATACTCTTGTGGGGCTGGTGACTTAAATGACCTGTGTTCCTAATAGGAGACCAAAGTTGGAGGATCTGAGAGTATCCGCATTCCATTTGTTGTGTGCCTGTCACCGTTTGTCTCCAAATGATTTTTCTTTGGAGAAAAAAAAGCACCTAAAACTTTTTGTCATCTAGTCATCGTTATACAAAAAAAAAAATCTTTCAATTCAGCAGACAAAGAAATAAATGTAGATATGAGACAATTTTTAAGTTGCCTAGGTAAAATCATATTTCATTAAGGGGATTAGACTGAAAGTAGTTGTAGGAAGCTGTAAGCAGCATAGCCAATGTATATAACTCTGAAAAATAAAGACACAAACGGAATGTTAATAATATATTTTAAGTATATAAACACCCCCCCTCCGCCCAAGAACCTATATATATGAATGGGGAAAAAAAAAATTCCATGTCTAGTGCCAATATCAATATATTTGTATCTTGATTTCCTGCATACATATTTGTATCCATGTATATTTTGATTTTGTGTCTTAAAAAAAAAAAAAGCAACCAAAACCAAACAACCAAACCCCAATATAACAAAAAAGTCTTAGATACAGGGGTTTTTTGGTTTTTGAGTTTTTTAAGCAATGTCATGTTTTGGTTTGGGGGACTTTGTTTTATGTTTGTTTTGGTTGTTTTTTTTTCTTTTTTCCCCTGTAAGATACTGGTGTATTTGAAGTGTCTTCAGGTTTGAAGTTCTGGTGCCAGTTCCTAGTAACACAAAGAAATGGGAAATTAGTAAATAATATTCCCACATAGCGTTATTTTATGCTATTGAACAGCTGTCTTTCTCTGGATGGGGAAAAAAAAGTAAATGTTTACTAAAAGTGGTTACTTGTAGTTCATGTTCTTAACCATCAATGTAATGTTTCCTTGTAGCAGAGGGATTGTTTGTCTTGATGGCCTAGATTTCTCAGTGCATTTTGCTAGTGGAAACTTCCCTTAGAAGAAAAAAAATATATTTTTAAGGTATAATGCCATTGTTACTCAGATTTCAACATTAAATTGTAGATATTGTAATTTAATCAAGGTATGCTCTTTATCTTCAAATAGTTAAGTGGCATAAGAGCCAAATACCAGTATCTTTTGCATGATGTGGTGATTTTGTATCTTTCCTTTATAGGTATGTTCTTGCATCTTATGGTTCTGGTTTCTTTTTTCCTGTTCTACGCATTTGAATTGAAAGGAACGAATCTGCTTATAGATACAATGTCCAGTAAAAAAAGGTGCAAAGTATAGGATTTTCTTCATAGTTAATTTTGAAGAAAATATTTAGTGAATCATATTCTGCAATTTTTGCTGTTGTCACTTTCTTCTACCTTAAACTATATGCAGTGTAAATGAAATTATAAGCACTCGTTCGGTAGCAAACAATTCCTATTTTCCTGTATTTACTGCATCAGAGAAGTTAATTTCAGCAATGTCATCTTTTCTTTTTCCCTTGTTGATAGATGAAGAAACTCTGCTATTAGGATAAACAACTCTCTTTTTCCAGACTTTTTACTGCTTAAAACCCACTCCTCTGGGAAAGTTCAAGATGTACTTCAAAATGTACAGAGAATGTAATTCCTTTCCAACAAAGGCTGAACTTAATATTTACTAGAACAAAAAAAAAGTTACTGCTAGCAGAATCTTCATGCTTCTAAAACTTGCTTTTTGTAGAATGAATTCTTGGAAGTTTTCAGAGTTCTGTAGGATTTCAACAGCCCACAACTAAGGGCTAACAAAGCAGTAGAGCTGTACAGTAGTTGAGGTTATGAGGAGACCCTCACCCTCCAGAACAAATGGATTTTTCTAAATGTGATTGGAAGAAAATGCTGACTATTTCAACTTCCCCTACTTTCTGTGACATGGAGTCCGGTCATCGCTGAAGTCTGTAAATGTTAGGTGCTTTGTGTTCCTAGAGTTCATCATTAACTCTTTGGGCAAATTGACTGTGAAAGAGAGTTTTGAACTCTTGAAAATGGAAAAGCTTTCAGAAGAAAATTTTTCAAGTAGCTTCCATGTAATTTCAGTATGAGTTATAGACCATTATAGACACTTTTATCAGTGTTTAAAGTCTAGTAGATCTATCTCTGCGTTACCGGTCATTGAAACAGATCATAGTATTTACTCAGTGTAATAGCTGCAGCATGAATGATTTGCATGTAGGTATTTAAATGTTTTACTGTGAAACATTTATATGCAGTTGTTCTTTATTCTTAAGGAAATACCTAGGCTCCGCAAATTAGTAGTCACAAATGGTGAAACGCTTGCTACTTTTGTTGATCTACTATTTTCCGGTTTTCAAAGAAATATTTATTTGTAGTGCTTTACACATCACATGTGATGTGAGGAACATTCTTAGTGACCTATTTGCAGTAATGTCCACAACTCACCACCCACTGTGAAAAGCATTATATAAAAACACGATGGTAACAGTCACATGTTACTTCTCTAGATTAAACCTAGGAGCATAGCAAGTATAGGTCAAACAATATATAAAAAGTGTTAATTTCAAATTTAGTTTACCCTGATCCCTTGCTTTTCTCCACAGGCATATCAAATAAATTATCTTTTTCCCTATTTGAAAAAAGGGACTATAATAAAACTTTGTTGATTTATTTTTTTTAGTCAGAGAGTATGTCTTAAAATAGAAATGTAAATATTCAATTTTAAAGCACATAAAGCCTTTCTAGACTGCAGGATTTTTGGTACAGCCTTCTAAATCCTAATCAATATTGCATTGTTTTCCTGTATCTTCATCAGCCTAACAAAATAGTCTAAATGAGACAGGAACTCATATCATTAGATATGAGTAATATCTAAAATTATTATATTAGACTTTTAACACTGGTAAGAATTTGATAAAGGTGGTTACCTTATGCTTAAAGGAAATAGTTGTTAACAGGGATTTACCTTGCCTGAGATCCTTTTAGACACAATTTGAGATCATTGCGACGTGGAGCTCAGAAGTACTTGCTATTTCAATCCAAAATTTCATATCATTGAAGTGGAATATTCAGTAGTATATCCAAAGAGTATGCACCTTTTATCCTTCCCCTGTTTATGGGTAAAATTAGTGACAAATGCATAGGCTGCCTATGAACTATTATTTACACTACACAGGGCAAATTCAGGTTTGCCTTTTGCCCCCTCCATTCCAAAATATCAGAATGTTTCTTTCTATTTCAGTTCCAATAGTGAAATTCTGAAGTATATAAGATGAATTAAAGGATTCTTAGAATCCTGGGGTTTTAATCATGGGTTTTTAATAATTCCTAAAAGTGGGAAGCTTTAAATTAAGGTCATTACTTTGTATGGACTTGAGACCTACCTTTCTATAGCAACTTCAATTTAGAGTATGATGATAGAAACCAAGAAAAATAATTGGCTTTGATACTCTGTGTCCTCCATGTTTTGTGGATGTAAATTTGTTGTATGCTAAGCTCCTTTATGATATGTTCCTCTCAGAATTTCTAAGTCACTGTTTGAGTTTCACTGAGAGTAGTGTAACAGTGAGATGGCTGACTCCCAGAGAATTAGATCTGGTTCAGAAAAACCAAATGAAGTGAAACTAACAATGAATTTACCCTCTGATATTACTTATATTGTGCGATATTTTTTTTTTCATTTGATGAGAGTTCAGCTGCCAGTCCATGGGCTCTTACAAAGCACCTTTTCCTTTAGCTTTTTAAAGTATGCTAAATTGGATATGTTAAATCATATATATCTGTATGATACAATAAAATAATAACTTATAGAATCATAGATAACTGACAGGATCTGCATGACTCAACAAGACCAACTACTTAAAAGATTTTTTTAAAATACTGGTTCACTGACAAGACCTGTTTAGAATATAAAAACTACTTTAAATATTTTGTAATGGGTTTTTAAACTTAGATCTGTTGTAGTCCTTGTATCTATCATGAAGGTAATTTCACTTTCTGTTTTTATAAAATTGACTTTTTTCCATTTTTCAGAAGATAACTTCTTTCTCCCTGTGCCGAGTGTGTTGCAATTACAGCTAAGACTTACAGCAGTTGCATAATTGTCTTAGCTTAAGCGCTAGGGTCGTTCTAGCAGCATGGAGGAAAGTACAAGCAGTCTGCCCTGTTTTGTGGGAGGACTATTACAAGCTGCTCCAGACTGTCAAAATAAGACTTCTGTAGTTATCCAAACTAAATAGTTTAACTTGATTCTTTCACAAGTTATGGATTTATTATGTTACTCTTCTTGTTTCTGTTATTGCAAACTTTGTGCAATCATTGCTTGCTGGCAGTTATGCAAAATAGCACTAGAATGATGCGTTGATTTTAATGCATAACCACCAACCAGTACTATTGTTTCTTCAATTAAAAATGTTTAAAATGTTTTGATTAAGCAGCATATTTCTTTCAGAACAAACAAGTGTGTTGATACTTTACTGTCATAACTTATGACTTTTATGTCTTGTTTCAGGAAAAGAAACGGTTAACAATTTGTAATATTGCTCGTCAGTGGGAGATACAGCAGAATCGAATAGCTCTTGTGGCTTCTTTAAACCAAGATAAAGATAATGAGCCCTGTCAGATCAATGGCAGTGCTGCATATGTATTTCCTGAAGAAAGCAGGTATTTTATTAGGAAATACTTCTTGTTCTTGTTTTATATTCCAAATTACTACTACTGAGATCTCACTG
Organism: Aramus guarauna; assembly: GCA_013400195.1. Taxonomy (NCBI): domain Eukaryota; kingdom Metazoa; phylum Chordata; class Aves; order Gruiformes; family Aramidae; genus Aramus; species Aramus guarauna. Next base: position 116,751 of record VXBL01007578.1, read on the forward strand.
TGTTTCTTTATCAAATGTAATATATCCAAATCAATCTTTTACTTTGTGATTAAACCTGTTGGCCATTAGTAATACGTAATAGATATTAAATAAGTAATAGCAACTCATTGAATAAAGAAATGCATGGTAAATCATTATGTGATTTTGCTACCTAAGGGAGGCCTTCATGTTTGCAAGAAATGTTAAATACGAATTCTTGAGCATTCTTAAGGCTGTTCATATCTTTGACAGCTTAGATTGTTGCTTTCAGTTGAAATGAACAAAATGTACATTTGTAGCCTCTTAGCGTATCGAGAGGTTTCAAAAACTGAGTGTTGAATTAGTGTTCCTAGTTTGAACAGCAGTGTCTCTTACTGGACCGCTTTCCTACCCATGCTATTTTAACAGTAGCAGTTCTTTGACTTAGTTTTATTCTGAAGACAATTTTTGTATTGTTGGTTTAAAATATGGTTATTTCTGTGATACACTTTGTAGCTTGCTTATTTGCATCTAAAAGGTGGCCATCTGGAATTCTGTATAATTTAAAATGAAATGCAGAACTGAATGAATAATGTGTGCCTTGGATTGACTAAAACCAAACTTGCATACGTTCAACCCGGCTAACTAAAGGCAAAAGCCTGAAAAAATAGTCTGCACAAATTCAATAGCAAGTGCAGCTTCCTGCTGTGCCTGATCAATGCTGGAAATGTCAGGTATAGGCAGGAAGTCTTTCCTTCTCACAAACAGAACCCATCTGAGTCTCAGTGTAGTATTGGCTAGACCTAGGTTTTATCTTCATTCGAGTGCTGCATGTTTTGAAACATTTTTTTCTTAGCATTTTGTTCTTGTACTTCCAAAGCTTTTCCCTGAACATATGTTTAGCAATAGCTTCCTTACCACCTTGGTTTCTTCACAATTTAATATGGTGTTAGTAATCATCCCCCATGACCAAGTCAATGTAAATATGGTAGCTTTGAGTGTTGTCCTCTTGATGAACGGATTCTCATTGCTTGAAGTTGTGCTTTGAAGTAATATATAAAGACTTTTTTCATAGAGTTGTAGGAAAGATCTTGGTGTAATGCTGTCTCTGCTTATGCTGGATACAGTGGCTCATACTGGGTTATTGCATTCAGTTTCCTGACCACAAGTGTTAGGAATCTTTTGTCAAATCTACAGTAGTAAAGTGCAATGCATAAAATCTGCATGTTCTTGTGAAAGTTTTTGTAGTTCAAGATTTGTAGAATATGTTGTAGAAATCAGTGGTTACTTTAATGAAATATTGAATTTCAAACCCTCACAAATTTAAAAAAAAAATAAACCATGTGCTTTTTTTGCATATATTATAATTCTCTTATGCAAATTACAGTGCATTTAGTTTTCTGAATTGGAGACTTAGGTTTGGAATTTTTCTCTTTCATGACGGGTTAGAGAAATGAAAGTGTGTTAGTGATCTTTATCACTGATTTATATTAATTTAAACAGAATAATGAAGATGTGGCAATGTGTGTTATAATTAAGAAGCTGTAGATAACACTGCCATTTTTTACCTTGAAGATTTATTGCTCTTTAACTCCCTCGCAGTTAAAATTGACATTGATTTACTACTGTGCTTTATAACTGAAGAATTTCAGAAGATATTTGCAAGATGAGTGACTAAGCAATAAAATGACAGGTGAAATTCAGCATAGATAAGTAATTACAGCTTCTCATATGAAGTGATGACTCTCAACGTTTCCAGTCATGAGTGAAATCTTAGTGGTCTGGTTGATTGTGTCAAGAAAACATCTGTCAAGAAAACATCAGTTGAGGATCACTAGTAGTCAAAAAAGCAAATACATTAAAATACTAAGAAGGTAGTGAAGAATAAAATAGTAACAATTATTATACAACTTTCTAAACCTGTGATTGGTGCTCTTGAATTCTCTGTGCACTTCAGTCAGCTGAGTGTATCATATTGGAGATAAGACACTGAGATGAGAGTTGAGACTATCTGGACTTACTGCATAACTTCAGAATTGCTCTTGTGAATTGGAAAGCTCATCTTACTTTAAAGAAATGCTTATTCCTCCCTATTAAGGATTAAACAAGAATAATAAACCATACGATTATTCTCATCTCTTAGCAGAATAATGAATCCTGATATCCTGATCAGATAATGTGACATGTGGGTTTGAGGAAGGAGTGATACTCATGTTCAAGAATAAAAATAACTGTTCAGTACTCTGAATAGCATTATCCTGGACTGGTTTTAACAACTGTCTGTTCTTAAAGCGATTACTCATATCATAACTTTTACATTTCATATAGCAAACAGAATGTGAAAGTGAGTTAGCTTGAATAAATACATTGTTTGAAGTTGTTTTTAGATATCTAAAGCAACATGTTAAGTTAGCATTCTGAGTTAAAATTTTTAAGCAGATTATTAAATAAGAGTGATTTCTTTATTTTCCCCCCTCCCTGTCCAACTCCCAGAGCCTTTCTGCCAAAGCTGTAGAACATTTGCAATGTTACTTGATGGAAAGAGGATTTTAAAGTCCTTAATGTTTTTGAACCAGATTGGGTACTGCAAATGAATGAATGCTGAGAAGTGCAATCAGATTTGACAGTTGGGCTTTAGTAGATGAAAGGACTATCAATCAATAGCATGATATTACTATCTCAAAATAATATCATTTATATCACTGCATTTTTATTTTCTCCACAGATCTCTTGATACAATATTGAGCAGTGCAGTACAAGGCTTGTCTGCTCTTGATTCTCATTTAGTGGAAGTGGAAGGAGACACTCTTTGCTTGTATGGTGCTGGAGCGCTGGAGTGCCTTGATCGAAACTGGAGTGTTCAAACAGCTGGAATTATTGTCACAGTCTCCTTTATGTTCATAGAATTTGATGATATTGTTCAAGTGTTAACAAAACTGAAGATAAAATTTCCTAATTCTGTGGTAAGAATGCCTCAGATTTCAGCTGTGCGAACAGCTATGGAATATGTATTCTCCTAATAGAACATTAATTTTGGCATAGTCACCCTTGAGCACTTTCATATAGATAGGTGTGTTTGTGAATTACATGTTTGCTTGGTGTTATCCTATAATGCTAACTTTAACTTGATACTTATTAAAAATCAAGGCTTGAATTTAGATTCTCACACAAGATAGTGTTTTCTTTTCAGGCTGGTTATTATTTCTTTAAATTCCTGTGACCTAGCTGATTACTTTTAAGTTGCAAAACTGATGTGTAAATACAATATTGCTATTCTACAATAGTGTTATGGATTGATGGTGTCAGGAGACCTTCATTTCTATTGAGTTCAAAGATCAGATAGATGATAGGATAAAAAGAGAGGCGTAAAATTCAAAGGGAATAGCTACCTGAATCAGTACAGCTCTTCGAATTTCTCAGTTCTTGATGAAGCAAAACAGCATAAATGAGATGTTCCTTTAGTAGTACTTTTTTTTCTTGGACATTGAAATCTGTCATTTTGAAGTAAATAGTAAAATAGCAATAACGTACATAAAGCAACTTGTTACTCAGATGATATGCCTCTTGAGCTCCCTGCTTCTTTTCAAGGTTGAGTATAAGAAAACTTAATGGTTTAATTGAGATAAGACAAATTTGTCTTATCTCAATGAAACTGTTGTTTCATTGGGGAGGGAGGAATTTGTGGGGAATAGCATCAATTTTTCCTCTTTCCCCTTCCCTCAATAATGCTACTGTCTAGCCACATATACCATGCTCATAGGAACACCAGTGTAGCACATGATTCAGAGAAACAGCAGGGTATGACTTAATGCCAGCCTGTTATGGCCAAAAAAGCAGAATACTTAAAAACATATATTGTACTTATTTTTATGGGTGGATGTTGCAGTTGCTTTACCTACAGAACAAAAATAAACATTGCTCGAGTAGTATCACTAGGGTTTTTTGTAACATTGAAAATACTAGTGCTGTTACTACAGGCCTTATAAATTGCTTAGGGGCTCATAATGTTGACATTTCTATATGTATGTAATAAACCAGTTGGTTGATATATTGATGTGTTTTCCCACAAAGACCCCAAATGAAGTGAACTCAGTTGTTTCATCAGACTTAAAGACTGTTTATTTGAGTTTGAAAATTGAGCGGCACAGAACAGAAATCATTGTGTTAACTCTTTATTGTTTCATTATTTAATTTACTGTGGTTTGACTTTTTTTAAGCACCTGAAGTTTAAGGAGACAAATCTTGCGGCGCTGCATCAATTCAATGCATTAGCCCAGATGCATCGCATTGAACAGTTGACAGTTGATCCTCAGGGAAATCCGGTTGTCAACTTTACTTTGTGGAAATACTATGTTCTGTTTAGGCTGAACCATTTTAACCTACAGAAGATAAATGGAGTAAAGGTAGGACAGTGTTGCTTCCTTCTTATTATTGGTCTTACAAGATAAATTAGAGCTGGTTTTAAGAAAGCAGATGAATTGTAATAAAATGAGCAGAACCCTGTCAGTGTCCTTTCGGTATTGGGAGGAGGGGGGGAATTTAAGTAGACTTCACCATATAATTTCTTGTGCTGTGCGTTTAAGTCCAACTGCACTGTGTTACAATTAGCAAAGTTGATGAGATTCTTAGTTGCCATAAAAATGTTGGATTTTCTCAGATGTTTGCAATTGGAAATGACAGTGCAAATCTATACCTTAATGGTTGGGATTTACCTGAAGGGAAGACTTTTTATTATTTCTGTATGTGTTTCAAAAAAAAAAAAAAAAAAAAAAAAAAAAAAAAAAAAAAAAAAAAATTTTTTTTTTTTTTTTTTTTTTTTTTTAAAAAAAAAAAAAAAAAAAAAAAAAAAAAAAAATTAAAGAATTTGACTATTTTAGTTGATTTTTAGCAGCTGTTCTTTATTATGTTCAAAACAATCACAGTGCTGACACTAAATACTTGTGTAAAAATGTGCATTTGACAGGCTACTTAGTAGTTTACAGTATATGATTATTTGTATTTTCCAGTGTTACAAAATATGGCTAAAATCGTATTTTTTTTCTTTAAGCCTATCACAGGAAAAAGTTTGTCAAATAGATATTTTCTCTTTTTTTTTTTCCTGCTTGCTGTGTACAAGATCATTATTGTGTGGTTTTGGTTGTGTGTTTTATGTTTACATAAATAGAAAGTTAGGACAATAATATTGCTGTTCTTTGTACTTTGCATTCCCCTTTACATCAATTGAAAGTAAATTTATTCAAGCATATAAATGGTTATTTTATACTTGGACTTTGATCATAAAAGGAGCGAGAATAGTTACGATGCAACACAGTGTTTGAATGTGCATTCAATTCTTAATGCTAAATAAGTTTTAGTGGTGTTATGCAAGTTAATTAGAGCAAAAATAATACATAGCTTTAGTGTTTAGATCTGGTATTTTAATTTGGTCATCATCATGTGTTTTGGATTAGGTATTTTACTTGTTATCTGATACAGCCATAAGCATGAATGTTGTGGTTTACTTGGTTTGAGTTCTGTAAAACATGTGTTAGTTGCACAGAAGAGCAGGAGTCCTTTAAAGACTTTACCTGAATTAACTCTCAGAGAAAGGATGAGAAAAGATGAAGGATGAAGGGCAAATATGACTAACTGCAACAGCACAGTATCTTGAAAAGAAAAAATAGTGATAGTCAGTAATCCCACAAGAACTTTAGAATAATTTTGAATTTAGTACTTTACAAAAAATGCCTATCAAAGTTGATTAAAAAAAAAAAAAATGGGGGGGGGAAGGTTGAAGGTAGCTTTAAAGTATATTTCTTTTTTACTGCATCATATTTTCAAAATCGACACTAGTGATTCAGATTAAAAGAAAATAGAAGATAAATCTTACCTGTTTGGTCTTCATGGAAAAGAAAGAAGAAAACAACCCCACAACTATTTAAGTAGACTTTTTGTTTCAATCTCAAGGTTGGCAAATGCAGTCTTTGAAGGAAAACTTTGAATTTAATAGTGCTTGGGGATGATTTCAGTAAATGGATTTACATGTAGCATGGCATGCTTTTTATGTAGGACATATATAAAATCTTAAGTATGTATGACCTGAAGAACATTTTTGTCCTCAACAAACTCTTTCAGCCAGACCACACTATATGAAGATGTGCACAGAAATTTTTTCCTAGTCTCATTAATCATTTGAAGTGTCATCACCAAGCAGAAGAGAGATGAACTCTGATCACTGGTTTTCATTAGTCTACAGCAGAATTCATGATATCCAGCTCTGCAGATATATAGTACCTTTTCTTTTAAAATCAATATTAGAAAATCCTGTTTCAATGTAAAGAATACCCCTGAAGTGTGCACTCAGACCTTAGATCAGCCTTAATTAATAGTTTCAGCCTTAGATCAGCCTTAAGTAAAAGTTTCAGGTGATAGAAAGGGGAATGTGCATATTCTGCTGCTCTTTATCACTTGTGCACAATGTTTGTGAAGGTTATTGTGTTGCCAGCTCTGAGGTACACATAGTTGGGGAGTAAAAGCAATAAATACTGACTGAATTAAAGTTGCATAACTCTAGTGCTTTTAAACTTATACAATTTTTCTTTTGTTTTAAGGAATCTTTTATTTTCTTCCTGACCTCCCCCTTCCATTCCAGTTATATTCCAGGCTAGAAGCTGAGTGTTAGTCTCTCCCTAACAGTGGTTTTGTTCCCTTCTCAAACATTAACTTTACTAACTGTGAAGAACTAAATTCTCTTCATTGAGATACACTATTTGAAGTTTTTTCACATAATAGTAATCTCAGATTAATTCAGAGTTGTCAAGGTTTGAAGTTACTAAACTTTACAAAATATTTTACACCAAGTGGTATGGCATACAGTATAACAGATGCATCACATTTACTGAGTTGGTGCCTGTTTTCTGTACTTGGCATGAAGCAGGCATAATAGACTTACATTTATGTGATATTACCGTTATAATCTTTTTGTGATTAATGGAGCAAACAATGTACTGGAGTAAGATAGAGAACATGAGTTTCTGTGAACTAGAGAGTGTATTCAGCATTGCTGTCTCTGTTGACCTGGTCCTTATGCTTCTCTTAACATAAATAAATAAATTAAAATCACTTCGTTCTCCAACAGACACTTCTGCCTGCAGTGGTCTTTGTTTGCCTAGCTGCCTTCTGCGCTCTTTGTTTTAGACCTTGCTTCTGTTAACAGTGTTTAGTGAGGTCATCTGCTCTTAGGCTACGAAGTAAGACTTTTTAATTTTAAGTGAAAATGAGCAAATCTAACCATTGTGAAAATGGAATTGACTTTACATTTCTAATATACTGACCTATGTTTTCTATGATTAATTTCTCCCTGCATTATGCTGATGTGGTATACTTTAGGCAAGGGAATATTCTATAATCTAAAAACATTAAACAAGAATATAATAAATATGTTAATTTGGATCAAAATTCCATTTTACTCACACATTTGAATAGTGCAGAACCCAAAAATTGTCTGGAAGTACTTAGTAAATATCGTGAGTATTGAACTTTATTTAATCATGGGTTGCTTTCCAAAAATATAAGATGAACGGAAATTAAATTTGATCCAGAAGTTAAGAAGTCACTGAGTGAGTTTCATTGTCCTGTGTTATCCAGGTCAGATTTAGATGATCATAAAGATTTCTTCTGCACTCACTGGAAAGCCAGGAGTCTAGAAACCGTGCCAACATACTTTTGGCAGTTGAAGTCAGTTCGTAATCTGGCCATCAGAGAAACACAGGCCATGATCTCGAAGATGTTATGAGCCAAGAAAAACAAAAAACAGTAACAACCACCAGTAAATAAACCCCTTCCACCTTTATACAAAATTGAAATGTGTAAAATGTATAAAATTAATCCTGAAAATTTTTCAACCATTGAAATTTAGTTTAGAGACATCTGTAACTTAATGTTGACACAACAGTATGGATGGTATTTGGAGAAGTATAATGAAGGAGCAATTATTTTTGGGGGGGTTGAAAAATGCAGAGAAAGTACTTTTTTCTTCCCTAAAGCTTTTCTTTCTGTAAAGCCTTCTCTATGATGCTGCCAAAATAAGAGACCGTAACTTATCTTTTCACATGTGGGTGCCCAGAATCTTTTCATTTCTCCAGTGTAACTTGATCAGAAATTTTCCAGTAGACCTTCTGTAAGTGCGTGCAGTATGGAGTAGAATTAATACGTCTGGTCTTCAGATACTCAATGTAAGAAATAGTTATAAAATTCCTCATTTCATGAAGACTATCATGAAGCATAGGATAGCATGTGTATACATTAAAGTTCCCAGAATTACAGGAAATAAAACAAGCACAAGTACCTCATTTGGTTTCTTTTAAAGTACATTTGAAGTGCCAGTAAAAGCAAATCTATGTGTAGAAGATATGCCTGGAACAGGTCTGTATGCAGTTTTCTGTATAATAAATTTCAGTTAATTCTCAATGTACATATGTAATGAAATATCAACGTGCCAATTTTCAAACTTTACTTTTTTCTTCCCCTTCTCTCCCTTCCCACACAGGTTACTGAAAATGATATTGTAATGGCGGAAAGGCTGTTTGGCATTCTGGCATATGTAGCATCTTCTGAGCTGCCACGTTATCGCCTGCTTTCATTATTTGGAGAATCTAGGTAAAATACAATGAGCGAAACTGGAATTTGTCCAGAACGTGCTGTTTAATTCTTTTGCACACTTTCATGTTAAATTCTTTATATGTAAAAAGATAAAAATTTCACAAATAACATCTTACAGAAGATAAGTTCTCCGTTTATTGCAGAAATATTAGCATCTTCAGATTCGTGTAGCCAGAGGTTTTCACAGAAGTTGTATGAAGTCTGCTGAGTAAGATTAAAAGGCACATGCAAATATACTGCTTGTTTAATTCTCCAATTGTACTAGTATTGGTGAAGATTTATGGACTTTCATGATAAAGACTGACTATTTTTAGTGGGTATTTTATAGTGGGTGACTATAACAGTTAACAGACTTAAGAGTTGGTGCTGTAACAAAAAAGGTGCTTAAAAAAACCCCTATTTTTAGTCTTCTATAGATATGTACTTAACAGAAGTTTAGGCCACAAGACTTCCTATTTAGGAGATTCTATGCAATATATGTCAAAAAGTCAATTGTATAGAAGCAAATTAACAGAGGAATATTCGGACTCATGTATTTTGAGTAACTTGAGGATGCAATAAACTTGAAAGCTCATAAAGTACATGTTCAAAGGGAGAAAAGGAAAAAAAACCTCGCAATCACTAAAAACATCTGCACTTAAAGTTTCAAATAATTAAAACTGTAAATCTTTCCACCCCCCCACCACCCCCCCAGGAGGAAGCAATTCCATTATCTGCTGGAGGGAAAGGGAAAGAAATCTGGGATTGGGAGTGAGGAAAGTAGTGATAACAGAAGATATGGAGGGGAAAGCACAACTCGAGCAACATTGAATTACGTGACAAAGGACTTTCATATGGAAAAGCTTGAGGTAAGTATATCGTAACAAAATACTTTCATCCTCTATTATATAACCTTAGACTACTACTCATGGAATTTGTCTATATATCGAGTTTCAGTTGTGCTATTGAGAATGGTGGCTTCAAAATATCACTGCTTAGCCTATTTAAATGTATGATGAAGCACATCATACATGATCTTGCCAGAATCCTGGCTAAAGGTCAGTTTCTGTCTTCAGTGAAGCGGTTCCTGAACAGTGCCACAGTCTCAGAAATACATTCTCACCTACAAGCTTTATGTTCATAACAAATCTACCTGTATTAGTAAAATATGAGGCGAGCACAATTTTTTACAAAGAAAAGAGCATATATCACACGTTAAGATTTTCTAATGGAATTAGAAAATCGAAAAGTATATTCCAAAATGAATTGGTGAAGAACAACTTCAGGCAAGATTTGAGATAAGACACAGCTCTTGATTAGTGCAGGCTGCACTTTCCTAGCTTTTAAATGAGCTACAGGAAAATAATTACATAGGAAATGTATTAGGTGTAATTATTAATAAAATTGCAAGCTGGCTTGTTTCAGACAAGTGCATCAGTCACGCTTGTTTTAGTTTGTGTTTCTGATCTGCTAACTCTTTTGCTTGGACAGAAGGAAATTGTTCCCAGGGAGAACATGCTTCTTTCAGCCACAATCTTCTTTCTGATCAATCATCATGAGTTCTAGCTATATGCACCCTGCTTCCCACATTTGTCCCATTATTTGCTTTTTTGATTATGTAGAAATATATAAATCCTCTAGTGCAAGAAATTAAGTCAAGTTCAGTAAACACTGAATACAGTTTTTGCATTGTCGTTTTGTTATCTCAGATCCATAGCATAAAAAGAGACAGTGACCACATGTGCAGAGAGATTAAATTAAGAAAACATTCTAGTTTCAAAAGCTGTGATAATAGCTTTTAAAACTTTGAATGGCATAGAGTAAGATAGTGAGGCATTTCTCTTGTCCTTTGCCATGGAACAAGCACTGTAATAAAAGAAGCTTGGTATCTGTACAGTCCATTAAATAGATGCATTGTTTTCTCTTCCCAGTGCAGCAATTCACACCTTGTCATTTGTTAGAGTTATGTATGTGGCAGCAGATGTTACAGGATGTCACAAGAGAAGAGTAAGATAGGCAAAAAAGTCTGATACCAGTTCCCCATCAGCAGTGAACTAACATAATAAATGTATTTGACTAAGTTTATTGCTTAAGATGACAGTCTGAGCCATTGATTAATAATTTGGCTTTTTAGATGAAACAGCTGGAAAGTATTTTCTCTGCTTTGTCACTCATTTAAGAAAATGTCTGTTTTGATGGCCCAAAGCACAACCTAACATTTTTAAGTGCCATAAATCAAACTAATTAGATATTTAGCATCAATATAACTTATTATTCAAAGCTTATTATGACATTTTATAGAAACTCTGCAGAAACAGGAATTAATACAATTTGAGTGAATAATATGCTGAGCTGGTAGTTGCACAAAATTTAAGGGCTTTTTGTTTGTTTTGGGTTTTTTGGTTTTTCTGTTTGTTTTTTAAAGGTTCAGGTTACTTCAGTAGCTAATGTAATGCATGTTAGGAACCATGCACTTGCCAGAGTCCAGCAGGGAACCTGTGGAAAGGATGCGTGCTGGCATATTTCTCTGACAATATGCTTAATTCTTGTTAGAGCAGGTAGATAAACATATACTTTCCCACTTCTGTACTGTAATCATGAAAAGCTGGGAAGGGAGAGAAGGAAAGTAAGTAGTCTGGTGATTAATAATTTCTGTCAATTTTCACTGCGATGCCAGAAGGCAACAAAAATTGTAATGCTGTTAAAAGATACTTACATGACTACTTCAAAGAGGATTTCAGATTAATTTAATATGAATATTATGAACACAACAAGAGTCTGTGGGCACACTCATAAAAGCTTGACTTAGACCCTGGGCCAGGCAACTTGAAACCAACAGGAAAATGTGTTGCAGTGGCCTCCTTGCCTGTTAATTGCTATGTTCTTTAATTCATTTTTGTGGTCATTTTTTGGGTTTGCTCTTGTTTTAACCTTTTTTGCTTTGTCTTATACAATGTATAATGGTTCTCCCATGCAGGAAATCAAGGAAAGAAAAACATTTTGCCAGACATACGTCGAGAACTTAGTGAAAGAAGCAGCTGACATCAATATGAAAAATGAGTCGTTGCAGAAGCTCTGGCCTCAAATGTTCATTGAGCTTGTCAGAGATGCAGTGATAGAAATACGCAATAAAAATGCCTACATGAAACTCTGCTTACAGCGGATCACTGATCAAAAACAGTAGTCAAGGCTTGTCATCTTGCAAGCTTTCGGTTTCACTCTTCTGTGATGTTTTACAAACTTAAAACAATAGAATATAAAATTATCATCAGTATGGCATACTTCACCCCCTCCCCCAAAGGAATGCCTTTAAATCTGAATTAACTCTTGATAGTTTTGAAATAAAAGTTTACTTGCATACTGTTTTAACAATGCTTTCTTAGCTGAAGTGATGAGATAGCGTAGAGGTAACTTGGTAATTGTCATGTTTTACTAAGTTCTTGTTTGTTTTTTTCTGCTACCCTTGCCTCTGTAGTGCTACAGTATTGATTTTTAAAGAACAAATCTACACTCTGCTTGCCTTATTTTTTTTTTATTGAACACTTTTCAATTGTCACCTTTTTGACTGCTGCTGTTTAAAAAAAAAAAATCAAGACTAGTAGCTGATTTTTTGATGGGCAAAAGCTAATAAATTATTTTTACACCCTGAACTTGATGAAGACTTGTTGTTTAATTTGTGCAATTATAGAACACACTTTCACATCCATGCCATCAGTGTTCAGTATACCAATATTTAATGACCCTAATTCTCAACTGAACAAATTGCCCAAACTTGATTTCAAGTGTTTTTATTAAGTTATATCAGTTTGTGTGAATTATGATAGATAAAATATGAATTTGAGGTATGATCACTTAAGCTTTATTTTTGTTCTGTTAAAATACGTTAATACAATTTCTTTAGTTTCTTGGTTACTAAATGATTAATTTTTGAGGTTTACCAAGGTCAAATGAGCTAGAATGCATGCATTAAATTTGGTAAGGAAACTGATAACTACTATTCAGTTGTAATTAATTTCTGTGACTGAAAATTTCGTATTTGTTATCAATAAAAATAAATTCTTCACTTTTGCCCTTCACAGATACTGTAAAGAAGTACTGTGTGCAAAGAAAAGACTTAATGCTGCATGAAGAGATGAGACGCAATTTGTCCCCCAAATCAACTGTGAATGGGTAGAAAAAACATGTTCCGTAGTACAGTAACCTCCACTGTAAACACTTTGCCACCTTCTGCTCAGAGATTGAATTTAGGAATTGCTAGCAAATCCAGCTGATTCCCATGGCAAGTGTTCATATGCAGGTAGAAAATTGTGCTGTTAAACTTAATTTTATAGTTCCGTTGCATCTTAACTAAAACAATCCAGAACCTTTGTGCATTTTTTTACTCAATTCAAATTGATCTTATTTTACTTAAGCTCACTTACAAAAAAAGAAATGTTCATAACCAAGAACTTCCTGCAAAGGTTTCTGTGGTTCCAAATGAAGTTTATTTTTTTTAAAACTTTACCTGGACAAGACTGTCTGGCAAAGCAGAGATGCAAATACAGTTTTGTACCTTTCTATGCCCTGAAAGTAGCCTTGAATGAGAAGTGGCAGTCAGGTGGACATAGGTATTTTGGAATATACAGTCTACCTGCATTCAGTTCAAGCTGGTGCATCTGAGTTGTCAGAGAGAATCCATTTTCAGAGCATATTACAGGTCAACTGGCATGCATACTGTTAAATGTAATTTTCAATTTGGTTTGTTATATGTGATCTTCTAAAGCATACTTGCAGGTAGTTGCTTTTCAGTCTTCACAGAATTTAGTGGAGGTTGTCACTTAAATTCTAAGGAAACATGTAAAGTCCTGAAGAAACTGCTCCTGCAGTTGATATAATTTAATAGAAGCAGTCACCCCTCCAGGCTTTTTGAACTGCATCATGGAATTTATAGTAAGATTAGTGTATTTGATAGGATTTTTTTCTTTCCATTGGAAAATTGTGCTCTCAAGTTTCATGATGCATTTTATTAAGACAACAAATTAACACCCTGCAAAATGTGAGAAAAGGAGAGTTTACCTTATAGAAATAGTCAGCATAGAAATGATCATGGAGAAGTCTTTTGGATGCATCAGTTCCTTTACATAATATCTGTGCAAGGAGGGTGGGTGGAGCAATTCCAGCTTCTGCATGGGGACAGAAACCTCAGCAGCTGTGTGAAAGTGCAGAACTTTCCTGATGATGCAGCTGGAGCAGATGGGCCCCTTTTGAATCAGAGTCAGCAGCAATAAAAGACTGGAAAAAAATCTTTTTAAGAGGAGTAGATTGGTCTAGAGGAACAGGAAGTTCTCCATGGGAAAATCCAGAGAAAAGCCAGACTTTCTGATACTATGGCTTTAGAAGCATAATCCTGATTGGAGGCATTAAGGTAGGGTCCTGAAAGAACAAAGTGAAATGAATCAGAGGGTATTGACTGTGAGTTGTAGAAATATCTCCTTAAAATGCTCTGTATTCCCAGTGGTCTGTGAATGCTGCCAGTTTGGACTTTTCTTTTTTTCTCCACTAATAGCAGCTGTTTCATAACAGGATTGCTAAATGGCTGGAGCGAGGATAGCTAGGCAGCTATTATAATTGAAGAAAAGATTAATGTTGGGCTGCATACATTTTTTTCACATGGAACCAGTAGGAACAAAAAACCTTACACTTTTACTAATTCTTTTTAGGAAGCAAGTAAATGATGGACTAAAGTCATTTTAGACCTAAGAGTACATAGAATTTAGAATTGTTAGCATGTTGTATGTTGTTTATGTGTTTATCAAAATTATTTGTCAGTTTATACAGACTTGTGGGATACATTAGTATAGCTGCTTATTAAGGAGTTTCTGAGTACCTAGAAATTTGAAGGTGGTATAAGCCAATTCTTAGATGTTCTGAAGCTTAAGTACTACATATATAAACTTTCTATGGTTACAGGTATAAATTGAGGAGTTAAAATAGCCATTGATTTTGAAGATGAGAACCTTTTAATAAAACCTTCCAGGCTGAACATTTTTTTTTCTGCTTCAAAGCCTTTAAATGCTGCAAAAACCTGAATTTTGATATTGTTAATATGTTATTCATACCCCATCCAAAATGGACTGTTGTGATCCCCTCGTAGCCTGACTTTCTGCACAGGAGGCTGCTATTGTAAGAATTCCATATGTTAACTAGAAATCATCTTAAGAGTGAAAAGATACTGTTTTGTCTTTTAAGTTCTTTGAAAACTTTTTTCCATTGATTTTTGGGATTGTTTATACAGTTTCCTTATTTTCTGAGACAAATTTCCTCTATGTTCAGACAAGGGCAGATAATGATGTATCTTGTGGGTTTTTTTGGTTTCAGTTTAGCTGTATCATGCATGAAGGCCCCATTATGTCATGCAGAGTCACTGTTCATTATGCAACTGAAACTTGATCTTCAGTAAAGAGACTGATGAAGAGCTATATTTCACACACTACTTTTGATACAGGATCTGAAAAAGTGATAGAGCTGCAGATATGCTGCCACAGTGGAACAAAGGGAGAAGTGATTCACTTGATGCAAACCACAAGCTGATCCTGTCAGTTTTGATGGAAAAAAGGTACTGGAAAGAGGTTTTAACTGAGCGTTGTAAAGTAAGTAAAACTGCTCTACTGCCTGGGACCAAGTGTTAGATCTGAATCCAGAAATAGCTGAAAATTTTGTTCCAGTCTGTGCAGATCAGTGATATGTAAGTGAAATATCTTGTTCCACTGCTGCAAATGGTCATACTCTTATGTAAACTATTTAAAATAATAATAATAAAAAAGCTAACCTATTAAAACACTGGTGATCTGCAGATTACATTAGACTATTGTGTTAACAGTGAGTCCACGATCTATGTGTACATTCTGCAAGTCCAGGACAAGTGACTACTTTTTCTTTATCAGAGCTTAGGCTCTTTACTCACTGTAAAAGTGATGAACACCGATGCTTTCAGTTGCTACTTTTTATTGTTGTGACACATCAGGTTGAACTGCTTTTTGTTAGCTAGTTTATTTAAAGAAGCTGAGGCAAACACTTGCTACTTCATATTATTAAGTAACATTCCCAAAGATTTGATTTAAATTGGGAGATCAGTGTGCGTTTTCAAAATCACAGTAACAGGTTTTGGTTTTGATCTGGAAAACAGACTACTTGAATATGTTTCTGGTCTCACGCAAACTGCTACGTCTTGAAGTCCAGTTGCAGTGAAATTATTTTTCTCTTTAAGTTGGAGGCATCAGTCTTTTTGTTAGACTTGGTGTTTTGTTACACACATATAGAACAAGGAGAGGGAAAAGAGGAGACTAGCTATCACTTTGCTCTATGGTATGATAGAGTTGCTTTTACTCAGAAGTGAACATAATCTGTTTTGGGTTGTTTTTTTTTTTTCAAACTAAAAAGTAGATGGTGTAGGCTATACAGACTTTAAACAATCTTACAAAAGGCTAACTGGTACCTGCTTACACACATCACCTCAGAGCTGGATTTTCTTGAGCATGAGCTAAAAGAAATTGAATCTAAGGGACTGTTTATACAACCCAAGTATCTAACTTTGCTGGCTAGCTTTGCTAGAACTTTACTTCTGCTCTCAGGGGAAGAAAGATAAGCTCGTCTGGAGGAACTCTTGTCTCTGTTTACTGTGGTGAAAACAGCATTTCTTCGCAAGCTGTGTATTGGACCTCATATGCCATACTTGTGGACAGATGATTCTGCTTATTGTATGAAATGTCAGGAAACCCTGGTGAAGATTCGAGAAGTCTTAATAGGGGAAAAACTGACTCTTCTCAAGTTGTTTGGGTTTGGTGGGGTTTTTTCAGTTGTAGATAGACGTATTGCAAGCAAAAACATACTTGACTGCTAAAACTACAACCAAACAAACCAAAAAATACCAACCATACCTAGAAAACTGCAGGTTAGAATTTTTATACCCAATCCAGTACTAGAAGCATCCAGCATCCTCAAGAAATGTGTTTGTACAAGCCAACCCTATATTTCTTACTCCTGACTACATTGACTTGAGGAGGCCCTGATAGGTAACTGATGTATCTAGCTTTTTGGAATATACAAACTGATGGCTGCATGATTGCCCTGGACTTTGGTTGATTGGTACAGTATAAAATAATGTAATTGAGAGAGCAGGATTAGATTTCTTAGCACTATAATCTGCTGGTTAACAGGATGTCAATGCTTAATCCTACCTTTTCTTGCGATTTTCCTAATTAGGCAGCTATTTCATATTAAGGAAAATCTTGTGTGTGATCGTCATTCTTCTTATATAGCATGTGGCATCTAGTATATTGCTACATCCATGACTGGGGTGCTTTCAGACAAACTATTCTTTCACTTTTGGTTGACTAATATGGGTATCCCAGAGGTTAAATGCTGCTGTTAGCAGTACTTCACTTTATACCTAACAAATCTGGAACTTTACATGAACACTGAGCAGATCCTCAACAAGTTTGTTCTTTCTGGAATACTAGACATGGATAACAGCACTAACCCTTTCAAAGCAGTGAGAATGATACCTTTCAAGAATCAAGGTAACAAAACCCCTTTCTGCATGTAGTATTGAACGCTTAACACTTAAGCACCGGAAAAGATAGCCTGGAATGACATGGTTTCTGTCTATTTATAATATATCATTAGGCAAAAGATTGTAAAATTAATCAAACTTACAGTGGTGAAGAAATTGTGCCTGTGAATTTGATGTTTGTATTACATGCTTGCATAGTCTAGACATCTTACTTGGTTATGCAAGTAGTGGTGGTATTAATGTAATTCACACTCAGTGAAAGAAATCATAGTGATACATAGAGAAGCCGTGACTTTCCAGTAATAAAAAAATTTAGTTCATTGATTAGCTGTTATGTGACACCCAGAAATTATATTTTGAGACAATATGTGCTGTGGTTTGTGTTCTATGTGGATACGTAGCACGTTTGCTGCCTATTTGCATTAGAAATCAATGATCTATGTTTTCTAATTAAGTAAAGAAATGTCTGAAAGCGTGATGAAAGAAACAAAGCACAGAGTACAGCTTTCTTTCAGTTTCTGACTTGTCACTAACAATACAATATATTAACCTTCATACAGCTGTCATATCCTGGGTGAAGTATGCATGTTAAAGCTCTCAATCACTTGACTTCTTTTGTGTAAGTCTACAAAGATGATCCTCTGGGGAAAGGTTACTTAGATTCCAAAGAGATGTTAATAACTGTAATAAAATGTAAACATTCAGGGGTTGGTAATCCAGAAAATGTGAACTGGCTTGTCAGTTTAGAGAAGAGAAGAGCTGGTTTAGAGAAGAGAAGAGCTAGGGTAAATATTAAAGGGAAGGATTCCCAGGTGTGACAAGTGCTATTGGAATACAGAATGAATAGTGAGGACAACACTTATTACAGTGATTTTTGCATTCTTCTGGACACTGCCTGTGAATGCATAGAGCTGGAATGTCTAAACTCACAGCAAAAGGCATGAGCGTGAAAGCTTCTCTCTGATGTTGGGGCAGTTACTTTGTGGTATTGTTTTATTATTGTTTTTCGTGTGATTGGTTTTTGAACCACCAGCTAAAAACACTCTAATGTTTTTAAGACAATGCAATGAACAACCAAGAGGCTGTATTTAAATTTTCAATGTATCTTTAGAGGTTTTATTTCTTCTGTCTTGAGTATTTATCTAATTGACAGCTGTATAAGCAGAAACATTACCTTCAACAGTTGTAACAATGATAATTGCTTTATTAGAGTTGAGGCCTTCATTGTCATGAGGATCTGTGTCTAGATGAAGAAGTAATTAGCAAAGCAAAAGTTTTTTTTTTTCTTTCTTTCCTATTGTGAATAAATGTGGGAGTCTATAGCCAATGACATTTTTCTGTGTGAATTGCCAACACTTCTAGATGTAACTGTGGACATTAAGCTCCATCTATTGCATATTAATTACCATTATTCAGCAAAATACTTAAGCACATGCTTACTTGTAATCACCCACTTGAATATTTCCATTATATTTTAGATATTTCCAAGACTAGGACTCATTATAGCCAAAAATATCTTTGTTTTTTGGCCTGAAACAAGAGATGTAAGGTAAAGGCAGCATATTAATTAGGTAATTTTATTACTTTAAGTCTCTGGATCAGGTCTTTTTTTATTTTAAAGCCTGTTATTGTAGTCTTAATTGGAATGAATATCTTATCCAAGAC
This sequence comes from Aramus guarauna, assembly GCA_013400195.1. Lineage (NCBI taxonomy): Eukaryota > Metazoa > Chordata > Aves > Gruiformes > Aramidae > Aramus > Aramus guarauna. Next base: position 135,544 of record VXBL01007578.1, read on the forward strand.
AAATCTTGATATAACCACATTATATTTAGATTATTCCAAGTATTATGAGCATTTAAAGACATTCTTGTTGATCAGTTATTTTCATTTATTAATGGAAACTATGAACTGTTCTTAACATGAAGAATATAATTTACTACAATAATGAGTATCTCCCCAACATATTCTTCAATCTTTGATGAAATGCAAAGTAGATTGCTTCATAAGACTATTTCTAGCCATTTGTAAACAGCTGAAATCACAAGTATGAGAAACAAAAGTGTAACTGAAAATAGTGATGGAGAGCTTGTTTCATGAAACTCTAAATGCATGGGGTCTGGTTTGATTTGTTTTTCCTAATTAAAAATTGAGTGATGTATGTCTGCACCCCCTTTGACCACCCCACATCCCCCAGTGTAAATTACTGTACTGTAATTTACTGTAGACTACTGGCTGTAGAACTGAGTCTAAACTCTATTCATTTAGTTTGTAGATTGGATTTCTAGATGATTAACTGTTCTCATGATCCACAGGATTGTTTACAGAGCTTTATTTATGTTGCATTATGTCAGTGTTATCATACGTCTCCTCTGCAAATGTAATAATGTAAGATTTAAATGCAAGTTAACATGCTGTGGAAGATTCTAAAAGGTGTTTGCATTGATTTGTGCTCTATTAGGATGCATAATCAAAAAAGCAAAATCTAAACTAGGTAACCGATGTGAGCTAAAACTGTGATGCTTTTGAAGTTGTTGCAAGATTCTCAGCGATTTGAGTGACTGGGATTTCACACATGGCCTATACGCAAGGTGAGAATTACCTTTACCAATATTTTTTTTTTTAGATCTATGGTGATGACATCCATATGTCAGCTAGTCATCTAGATTCTGTGCTGGCTAGAGGAAAACACACACTTCTGTAGTGTGAAACATCTGGTTTGTTTTAGATGTCCATCTTTCCAATGCAGTGGAATTGCTTTTTCTTTTTTTTTTTTTTTTTTCCTCCCCTATTAGGGTATTCTAGGCAGTCATTCAGATGTTGATGTCTGCAAAAATTTTAATTTGTACAGACAAGTTCTGTCCTTCCCACCTGTTGCTTGCTTCCCTCTCATGCGATTAAAACCAATGTTTTCTTCCGTGCCAGTCAGAACTCATGGAAGCAGCCCACCTTATGATGAACAAGCATGTACTCTACTTGGATTTGGGGTAAAATTTGAGTGTCCTAGATTTCCAAAATGAGAGATGCATACCCCAAAGTCATGCTAGACGTTAGTGAAATCCAAACAAATAGGTGCTTTTGTCCCACTTGCGAAGGCGTTGGGGTCTGGCATGCAGGTTCTCTCCTTTGCTATTTTGAATACGTATATTGCCAAAGGAGGAGAACAACATGATCATGAGGATGGAGTAGGAGACTGAATTTTAGGGTACGCATTGTTATATAGCAGATCATTGTATCTTCACTCAGGTCATAACAATAGTATATGCATCCAAGTAGTGAAGAGTGTTACAGAATGTTAAATGTGCTTGGTGACGTGCAAGAAATGCGTGTGCTATGTTTGTTATTTTGACTAAGTTTATCTCAGTTTAGTTAAGCATGGCCATTTCTCTGGTGGTGAGCTGGCTGGTTGCAAGGCAGCTGCTGTCTCATATACAGTGATTATTATGTGCTGGGTGGACAACTACAAAGAAATTGGGTCATTTGCAGATAGTACGGGTATTCAAGTTGTTAAATTCTTTGCATATTCTGCAGAGTACCATTCACAGTATTTTCAGTTCTATTTAAAAGGAAAAAAAAGTGATCCACATCTTTAAAGAAAGAATTAATTACAGTGGTTAAAAATTACTTCAGAGATGCTAAGGACCCTTTAACTTTGTTAGGATTTTTTAAATTACATGAATCTTGATCTCATTGCAGCTTGGAGAAAAAAAAACAAAAATGAACCACAGGTGGTCTGAGAAAGTTGTATTGATTATTTGCTTCTTCTTTGTTGGTACTGAACTTTTGCCCTTACTTGATGAGGCTCACAGTCAGAGATTAACTAGAGGCTGTGTCAGGAAAGTATTTTAATATATCTCTGTGTGCTCAGGGTAGTTTCCAAATTTGATCAACATTATGTTTTTCGTCTAAGATTAGTCATTTATTTTCACATCTTCCATTAAAGCCTCACTTCAACATGCTTTGTCACGTTGCAGGGACAAACTAACATTTCAATAATGTGTTATATGATCTATGAATATGTTTGAGGTCTTTCAGCACAACAGATGAGTGTCAATTTTAAAGGTTCTCAGATGAAAGAATTTTTAGTTTGACATCTATATAGCCTCACTGCTGACTGGATCTCATTTTTTGTTCCAGAGACATCATCTTCTAAAAGACACTTGTCAGTCAACCACAACGATATTCAGAGGAAGTCATAGGATAAAAAGCAGTGCCTTGGAGAGAATCATCCCCAATGGCTTACACTTTAACTGCAGCAAAAGTGAAATAAAAACACTTGATTGCACTGGATATCTGGTAATGAGCTGACAAAGGTGTTAAGGTAGCCAGGTGCTGTATATCCCATCTATAGTGTATGTTAAGTGTTGGGCAGCTACAGAGAGTGAGGCAGCCTTGCATATTTTTAGAGGCGTGAGAACTGTTATGGGAAGCCAAATCCTTCTATATTTCTTCTCCCGTACTCCCTTTAGGAGGCTTTTGCTTTCCCCACCCTTTGTTTCCAACATCTAGTGTATTCTGTTATTATTTAAGGAAAGTATTGTCAGCATTGCTTGTAGCTGCAGTGCTTGGTCCAACAGAAGGCAGGCACAGGTGCAACTTTTTCCTTTTTCTCACCTCTACAGTTGGGAAGAGCTACAGTGAGGCTATTGCTCAATTAGTATTAGTCATTGGTATAAAGCTAAAGTGGCATAGCTGTGGTACGTGGAGAGGCCAAGAGGCAGAATGCTAGGGGTTGGGGCACCTGTCAGTGTGGAGCAAAATAGTTCTAGCACATGTAGTGCTAGATGCGGTGGGATTGGTTTTTTCCTGGCACTTCTTAAAAAAATTTTTATTGCTCTCATCTCAATTGAATCAGCAGATGAAAGAATCCATTACTTGGCTGCTGCTAACACAGACTTCATTAACTAGCACTTTCACCTGTAACAGTCACAGGTCAAGTATTGCCTGGATTTTTTTACCTTTATTTTTTAAACTAGTCTGCCTTATGTTCTAGAGAGAAATCATGCCACTGTTGGGTTTTTTTATTGCTTGTCACACCTATAGAATGAATGGAATTTGCGATAAATAAAATGCAGTGAAAGTAGGTATTTTTGTGTGAGCTTACATGCGAAATATTTAACATCTCTTTGAAATATTTGCTGATTTAGAGGAATCTTTCACTGTGGATTCTTTCACACATATATGTTGCAGAATGCAATCAATTCAGTGATTCCTAATAAGAAGCATTTCAAAGTCTAGAACAGGATTGCCAAGTTCTTGGCTTTTGGCCTTGCAGTATTTTAATTGTTTTATACAATTTACGATGCAGCTAAAAATCTTGTAAAACCTTAAGTAGGTTCCTGGAAATTTTCTCTAGCAGCGCAGTTAAAAATTGTATCAAAATTTTGGCTGAGCCTTTTTCACCTATTTTAGACAAAGCTTTTGAAGAGTTATTTTCTTAACCATTCAAAAGACAGTTTTGTGATGTACTCAAGACTACTTCTTTCATAAAGTGTATGTTTTTCAGAAGGATTTACACGATGTTCTAGAGATTAACTTGGTGAATATAACTGTTCATCTTGTTTTAATTCTGGACTAAAGGAGTATGATGTCAGATGTTGTTTGGCTTTCCTTCACTGTAGCATTGTGTGATGACATCAGTCTTAACATCAGAGGGAATTAGAGCTTGAAGATACAACATATTCTTGCCAGGAATTATGATACTAGGATCAGGATTTTGGCTAGGGTAAACTCCAGGGTGATCTCTTGGAAACGAAAAATACCAATTACTTGTACAGAGTGAAACCAAGCAGTTAATGTGCAGCTGTTTACTGTGAGCCAATAAAGGGGCTTTTTGTTTAATTTTTTTGATTACGGGGATTCTTGGAAAATTTGCATCTACTTTCAGCTCTAAGAAATGAGTGTTTACATTAGTACCAAATTATATCACGCTTTTCCTAGGAGGAACTTGGAAAGGCCATGGATTCTTGCAGCTGCATCTAGAAGTTTAGGCTCACTTCTGATCATACATAGGTGAAGGAACTGGTTATTTTTGTGGCTGGAATGGAGATCAGGAGCAAACCAGCTCAAAGCTGTAATTTAGATCTTCCTATTTTCACCTTTCTGAGGCTGTGTTGAGAAGGAGAGGAAGAGTGGATAGGTAGCAAAAGTGGAGGAATGTGGGCTATGATATAGGGAGGGGGACTATAATGGTAATCTGAAGTTGGGAAATACACTTTTTAGAAGGGCTCCTTCTAGAACATGGGGAATCAGGCAAACCAGCTGCCTCTAGCGCATAGTGTTGTGGAGCAGAGGAAAGCCTATGGAACTGTAATTGAGTAAAATAGAGGGCTAGACACAGGAAAAAGTGAGCTAGGAGCCAGAATTGCAACTTTTGATTTCAGGCCTGTACAGCTTGGCAGGTCTCTGTAATTTTCAGTGAGAAATATGTGCACCCCAACCTCAATGAATGTTCTTCTTTTTCTCATAACATTCTTTAACTGTTCTCTTTGGTTGCTCTCCCAATTCATTCCAGAAGGAGGCTTTCTGCAGACTATGTGTTAAAACAGGATGCCTCTGTCATGTCAGGTGAGTGATTTACCTCAGCATTGAGTATTTTCTACTTAATTTACTCTGGGAACTCCTAGTGATCACTTTATAAAATGACAAAGAATAGCTGTATCATATGAATATGAGAATTTAGAAAGGGTAGGCCCTTTACGTGTGCTTTATGAGCAGTGTTGATAATCCTTACTACATGATGCGTCTTTCCTGGTATTCTGCCAGAGACATTCCCAGGCAGCATTGAAAAACATATGAAAAACAGAAACTGTGAAAACTTTCATGCAAGTCTGTGGCATCAATCATCTTCATGGTTTCTAGAGGGAGCAGTTGTTTGCTCACTGTTATGAAAGGGTTAATAAATTTCTTGAACAGCATTTTCATAGTTCTATTCTGTGTTAGAGCAGATAAACTCAAGAGGACTTCAAGTTAGATGAATTGTTCTGTTGGGGCAGCAGCTTGTTCCCATCTGCTGCCCTTGCTGGGAAGGTGGCAGGTCATTTCTGCAGAGATAAAAGATGGCATCTAGGACAAAGTACCCCCCATCCTAATTTGAAAAGCACTGCAGGTGGATGAGAAGTGGTGAATGACAGCAGCTGGCTATCAAGAGACATCTTTCCTCGGTGCTATTCAGATATGAGCAGAAAACGTTCTACGGGCAAATGTCATACACACGTAAATTTGCTATACTCTTCCCTTTCCAGACATATAGCAGGGAAGGGTCCAGCCCAGATGCCTATTCCCCTTTACTGGGGAGAAGTTTATAGTTTGAGCTGGCTCATGTTCATGTCTAAGGACAGAATAAGACCCGCTCGTCTCTTAATGTTGTCTGGGAGATCATTTGCTAAGCTGCCAGCAGTCCAGTGCTCGGTGTCTTCCTCATACCTGAGATTTAAGAGGATGGTCTATTAGTTGAGGATTCTTTCAGAGATTATTATGTTGCTGACCTTAAGCAAGATGTGCTTGCAGAACCTGTGCAAGTCAAAGGCCTCTGATCTGAGAAAACTCCTGAGTGATTTGGTGGCTTTGAATATCCTGTGCATGTTTGTGTCTGATTTTCCAACCGGCCTAAAATGTTTCGTAAACAGACCGATTACTTTACAGAAAACGGTGATGTTACTCCATTATCCCTCTCCCAAATATATATAAAGAAGTATTTTATCTGGCAGGACCTGAGCTTTTGGCTATAGATCAAACAGGTTCAAACACTTTTCTGGCCTCTTTTTTTATTTCTTTCTTCTTCAATTTAGCTATTTTTTTATATATAGATTCCTTTATATTGCCATCAACATCTATTCATGTTATATTTCAGTGTGGTCTCACCAACCATCTTGATACAGAGACAAAACTCTTTAGTCTGGTTTAATCAAGTTAGTAAGAGATGTATATTTTCATCCTGAAGTTTGGGGTTGTCCTTGCAATATGTTACAGGAGTTTTGTCTCAAGACTTCTGGAAGTTTCCAACACTAACATTTTAAGTATTTAAATGCTACTTCATTGGCTTTGAGCTCTGTTAGTTATTCTTTTCTGCAGCTGCAACTAAAATCAATGTCCAACATGTTGCAGCATTAATCCTCATTCCTTTAATGTACTTGCATGCAACAAGGAATGGAATTAGGATTGCATTCAGTTACTTAAAGCGTGTTGCAGCTGTCTTTGATTCTCCAAAACTTTGTCCTTACAACTGTACTGCTGGAGAATGCAGCTGGTTTTTGCATTGCTGAAATTTGGCTGACTCTGCAGCAGCATCCAGGCCTTCTTGGACGCTTCATGATGAAAATACAATACTGCTAGTGCTCCTGCTTTTATTATTAGTGGAGGTGCAAGTGTTAAAAATACTTCTTGTTTTCACAAGAACTTAAGCATAGATAATGCTGCAGAGAATTCCTTTCTGTCCATGTCTCATCTGCTTGATCTGTATCTGGAATTGAAAAGGGCCAAGAGGTTCCCACAAATAAATCTTTGAGACTTCCATGATGTTTCCCTCAGTCTCAGCTTTGATATTCTTTCTTTAAAGAAAGTTAGGCCTTAGCTGGTTTAGTGGCAAAGAAAACTTCAAAAATGTGAAGTTGGATGGCTGTAGGTGGTGCAAACAGAAGCTTGCACAAAGCTTGTAACAACAACAGGGGGAGCTGTGAGTTACTGCCTTTACCTCTGTTGGGCATTCGCTCAAATAATCAGCAGTGATGTCTAATCATGTATATTAAATATTTCATTCCTTAAAAAGAATGAAAAGATAGGAAGCCACAGAACTGCATGATGTCTGGTGGGAGGCATTTCATTTTGATGGCTCAAGCTAGTGGCATTTGAGAGTTGCTTCTGGTTGTTAGGCTTAAAAAGAAGTCCAACATTAAGCTTCTGTGGGATGGGAACAGGAAACCAAGGAGCAGGGCTGATAGATATTTTTTTTTTTTTTTTTTTTTTTTTTTTGGCAGCTCTAAGGTGTAGTGTATCCTGTAGACATAAATCTTATCATCCTTCATCTACATTCCTACTCTCCTTAAGTCCTGAACACTTCCTGGTTGGTCAGTTAGGGTTTTTTTACACTGGTACCTATCACCTTCTTCAGTGTTTTTTTCCTGTCATAAACTCTGTTTTGAACCTAATCAAACAGGACTATACATACCATTCTGTGGATATGGGAGGTGAGGAAGGTGTAAACAAACTTCTTTATGAAGGAAAAATTGCATCCACATCACCTTGTTTGGGTCTAGTGCTACGGTTGATTCTTTTATTTCATTGAGTTAATGACTCACAGCAGTTTTTAATTTTTTTTCAGTATGCATTTTTTATACATTGGAAGAGTTCTTTCCTGTTGGTATTGTTCCTTTAAAAGAGAAAAAAAAAAAAGGCATTTAGCTGATCAGGGCCATACTATGTTATATGCTTACATCAGGTACATGCTTTCTCCCTAAAGCTGTTTACCCAATGCAGAATTTGAAGGTCAGCAAGAGATTTTAACTGTAGAATGGGGGTTAGGTACTTTCTTAAAACTTGGCCAACAGAGTTAGTGTTTTATTACTAAGAACACAAAAGCATCATTCTGTTACAAGCATTAAAAAGCAAAACAAACAATTTTAAGTCAGAAGCCGCCTAGCAAGCTAAAAAATCGGAAGGAGTTTAGCCTGTCTTATCTACTGCACCAACTGCTATGCTTCAATCATAAGTAAAGCAGCAGCTTTATGTATTTGATGAATGCAGTCAGTCTGTTACCTTTGGATCAGTCTCACATTCAGACTTGTCTTTGTAAGAATAAGAACTGCTCTGTTGTGGGAACCATAAAACAGTCCATACCCCCAAATTTTTTAAAGTGAAAGATCATATTTCATAATGGTAGAAATTTTGGCCAGGTGTTTAAACAAACAAAAAAGCAAGCACAAACCTACTTCTTAAACTTTTTTCTTCTTTGCTTATAAAGCCTCGACATAAAAAAAAAAAAGAAAATTTTTAATCTAGAAAGAATAGACTTTAGCCTAGAAATTCACAAGATAACTAAAAGCTTGTCTTTACACTCCTTTCTGTCATCCTTTTTTCAGAAGCTGACCTGATAGATTAATACTTAGGTTGTGTGTGTATGCACATGCCTGTTTATGGATGTTCACATGCATGCTTTTGTATACACCTTATTTCAAATAATTTTACAAAGTAGTTACCAACAACAGGAAGTGCAGTTGTGTGTTTCCCAGTGACATACATTCTAGAGCAACCTTAATCTATCTTAAAGTAGTAGCTCATAATATTTAACAATTCATCTCATACCAAATATTTTGATAGGACACTTAATGGCTCAGCAGACATCACCAATGTTTTATTAGGTGGAAGCACTGGAATTTTAGCTGGCTATTTTATATTTTATATTTTATATATTTAGCTGGCATTTTATATAGATCTACAGCAAACATCCTAGGTTACTTTTTTCATTGATAAATGGAAATATAACCCACACAGTTCTCTTAATGCAGATGTGCAGGAGCTTAATTTTCTCCCATTGATTATTTACACTTAAGAATAATAACCCTTCCACTGTTTCATTTAATGCCATTTTATATTTTTTGTAAGGAGAAATCCAGTTGATAGAACCATTTCTATTGCATTTAACCTCTGCAGCATAAATTGTTTTTAATAGATCCTATTTCTTAGACAATACTTTACATTTCACCCTAAATACTTTCCCTGTCCCTGACAAGATACTGTGAAAGAGAGAGTTCTGATGGGAAATATACTCCATTAAGTAGTTTATTCTTCAAATGTTAATACAATTGTTCTTGAATACATTTCTGAAATTGCTGTAGAATTACATTTTAAATAATAAACCTTGCTCCATTTTTTTGTTACTATTGTCTTTCATAAAACCATGTACTAAGTGAAGTGTTGCCATAAATATTAACTTCATGCATCTGTCCATACTTGGGTTGCATTTCAACAAAGGATTTATGTGAAAGTTTTTCAAGTATGTACTTAAATGTTACAGTAAGTGCTTATAGCTGAGCCTGACTTCTATGTGTTGCTAAGTCAGGACCCTGCTAGTGATAGTAGTAGCAATCTAATCTCCCTCAGTGAGATTATGGTTGTGTTCTCCACTCGTTCCATGTAGAGGAGTTAACCCAGATTTTTTCTACTCCTTTTCAAATTTGAAACCACAAGAGTGGGAATATTCTCTTCTTTGGTGGTGGAGTGCAGTTCATTTTCTTAAATTTACTGACAGTGCTTGAGGAAAGATGTTTTGTTTAGAACCAGAGGCCAAGCAGTTGCAGAGTTTAATAACCCAAGACAAGGTTATTAAACAGACATGAAAGGCCTTTTAGGACACTGGAACAAACTCAGAAACCAGAGCATCTTGTGAAAGAAAGAAAGAGGAAAACTAGTTTTGCCATGGGATATGAGACCACACAATAGGAGGAGTGTAATATGCCACTTTGATGCCATTGCAATTTTCTTGCAGACAAGTATGAGGATTTTAATGTGTAGACTTCCACCCTTCCTTTTTTTGATTTGATTATAAATCCTGTTTACCATATCTTTTTACCTCAATGTGATTTGTCAATCTTTTTTTTTTATTATTTTTTTAGAATCCATCACAATTTGAAGCAACATCTTCCATGAAACTACTAATGAGGACAGGAACTTAGCAGCCAAAAAACTTAAGTCTGTATACCTAAACACCGTGGTTGTCAGTCAACAGTTGTTTGAGCCTGACAGCTGAGTGAAAAAGGCAAGACTTTTAATCTTTTGTCTTGAGGATGATTTGCTTAGCAGTGTCTCCCTCAGTTCGCTGTTGATTTTCAGCCCTTTTTTCCAAAGCTTCTACCTGAAAAGTTCCAAGCAGAGTTTCATGAAGTGTTAAATAAGTATATAGAGTTTTCCAGGAGGCTTCAAAAATGAATGAGATTTATTTAGCCTCCATTTGAAGAACTAGTAAATGAGTAATTTGTGCCAGTTTTTGGAGATCAGGAAAAGGTAAAGTAGCAGCACAGTAACTTTAAAACCTGTATCTACATGTGTATATGAGAACCTGCAATCTTCATAAGAACCCTGTCCCAAAAGTAAAAGACTTTTGTAAAAGTAGGTAAAAGTAAAAGTAGGATTTTGTCTGTGTTTTGTTTTTTTTTAATGCAGTGAAAGAAAGAGGAAAAGAAGAGGTAAAGTGGAGTGTAGAAGGATCTTGTAAGAAATGGAATTTGATCGATTCTCAAAAATTAGAAATGTTTTCCTCCTAATTCTTAAAATATTCTTTTTGCTTTTCTCTTTAAAACCATAAATACATGCAGAGATACTGTGGTGTAGTTAATACTATAATAGTAATGTCTTTTCCATAAGTTCTGCTATCTTATAAAATTTGAGATTTTTTACAGGGTGGGGGGAGTAAGAAACTGAGTAAAAACCATGGTCGATGCTTGCTTTTTCTTTTTTTTTTTTATACACTTGGAACATTTTGTTCAACAGCATGCACGTCTGTGTGATTTCACTGACTGCTGCCTAGGCAATGGCAGGTTCTCTGAAAATCTTGATTCTGTTTGGGAGGAAGCTGTCCAAGAGCACTGGGAGCAGGACTAAAGGCAGCCTATGAGCACGTAGGACCAAAACATCAGAAAGCTTTTTGGAACTCTTCCTTGGAAGTGCTTGCATGCTCCACATGCTCTAGACTTGGGGATGAAATATGACTCAGAGCACTAATCTCAGTAAGAACCAAGGCAATGGAAAATAAATTATGTGGGAGACTAATGTGTCATTAAAAATTTAGTGGTAACTTTTCTTTTTTCAAGAAAACATTGTTCTGCTCAGAGCCAAGCAATAAATAGTTCAGGTAACTGCTAAAGAGTTAGAGCATTTTTCTGGCACTGGGTAGTAGATTATTATTGTTGTTCTCAAGTATAGCGACAGTTGTTCATAACACCAAAAGTGCTTTTGCAACTACTACTCTTGTTGCTTGAGAAAGGACCAAGATTGGACAAGCATTAGAGAAGAAATGAGAGAGACAAAAAGAATTAACTCTGGCATTCCCCTGAGATAGATACACAAGAAAGTAAAGAATTATTTTCTTGTATTTAGAGTATCTTAGAGATTAAGAGCTGAATCCAGTCGTGCATAATGGTCAAATGTCTACTTTAAATAGCTGTACTACTCTTGATAGTCTCCTAGTAGTTTTAAAGGAATAACTATGAAGTGAACATGTGCAGACTGTAAGTCAAGGGGAATCTGCTATGAACATACGAACGCTCTTGAATGTTGCAGGTATGAGGCATTCCAGAAGATATTTTCATGTAGTATTTGTGGCTTGACTGCGAGGCAATATCAGCTGAAGTTTCATAGTACTTAGACTTTCAATTCCAAAATCAGTGAGTTGTTCTTAGATACTTGCATATCTTGTTCAAGATCACACACTAATTATGTGGCCAAGAAAGGAGGAGAACCAAGTATTTTGGCTCGTTATCCCGCACTCTAACCTTTACACTGTACTTGCCACTTCTATTAATAATTACCAAATCTTCATCTTTATCAAAGCAGGCAGTTCCTCAAATAGAATTATGCTTGGTAATCTTTTATAGAAATAACAATATTTTGTACTGCTGGTACAGTTCCCAAGGATGTGATAATACTTAGTTGAAATAAGATAATTTTAGATTAATATCTGGAGAAAAAAAAATCCCTCATACTTTTAATCTGGATCAGCTAGATAATGATACTTTTCCCATTCTGGGGAAGCAGTAGTTCAAGTGTGATAGCAAAACTGGAAAGAACTTCCTTGAACTAGGCTGATTGCCAGGATTCACTTGAATTAATGTAACTTCACTGTTTGGGTTTGGGTTTTTTTCTGTTGACTCGGGAACAGGTCCCTGAGCAACCTGATCCAGTGTCAGTCAGCCATGCTTTGAGCAAGTGTTGAACCAGACGAACTCCTGAGATTTCTGTTATTCTATATTGTCAATAAGAGCAGAATTAGATTCCCAGTTGTATTGTCCTGTCTTATAGTCCCTCTTATTAATCCCCTTAAGCAAACAATTACTTTCAAGATTTAAACAGCCAGAAAAGTGGTTAAGCAATTTTAAGCTAAATTTTTTATCTCGCAACAGTCTTTTTGAGTGTTCCCCTGAAATAAACATTTACTTATCTATTACTACTGGATTTTTAAGATGTATGAGTAATCATTAACTCAATTTCATTGATTTCACCGTAAGTTTTTATTATTGTTAATGTTGTAGTTGAAAATAGCCAGGCAGCTGTGACAAATTTGGGTAAGGAAATTAATTTGACATTCCTTCATTCTCCATGTGTGTTCTAACTGTGTGTTGTAGTGTGTGCTGGTCTGGGTTTTTTGGTTTTTTTGTTTGTTTTTTTGTCTGTCATGGTAGGCTTGTTTCATGCAATGCTGTGTACTGAAGAAAGAAAGCTTTATAAGATAATATCCAGATCAAGCTCAAAGCTTGACAGGCTTCAGGTTTTCTGGCTATTACAGACAAGCCTTCTAGCGATAACAGGGATTGTTCATAAATTCAGGCTGGTGCAAAGCACTGATTTCTTCAAAACTGCCAGTCAGTGTTTTCATTGAGCTGAAATATCAGAGGAGGACAAGTCTAACTTCCTGGCTAATAAAAGCACTTTATAGAAGTTTTGGGACACAGCAATGTATTCATTTCAGGTGCAAACTACAACCTTATCTTCACATGACATCACCTGATTCTTCTAAAACTATCACCACTACAGTACTGTGAACTGAAAAAGCAAGGCTCTTAGTTCAGTAGCTATTTTCAAAGTGTTACTTAAACGTGTTCAGAATCTGTTAGGAACAGAGATATGGCATTAATAATTACTCTAGTCATAGGATCCTTGTCTACAGTGGTGATTTCAGTTTTGCTTATAGGAATCACAGTACTGGTCTTAGAAATGTATGGATTTTCTTAGAAAGTTTCTGTAGTGGAGAATGTCTAATCTAGAGTGCGTTAACAGGAAATATAATGCTTTAAGGAACTGTGGTATGAACACTCCTGCAAATCCTCCACTATAAAACTACAAGGGGGAAAACCCACCTTTTTCAAGTTGTAAAAGTTGAAAATCATGACTTAAGGGTAGGTTTGGTTTCTAACACCAATGTAATTCATAAAAAGTTTTCTTGTCAGGCTAGTAATTTGAAATCAGCTTCTAAATACCTAGTCCCTAGCCAAGAGGTCGGGTGAGTTTTGATGAAATTCCGAGAGTAATAAAGAAGGCAGCTGTAAATGTTCATTCAGAGGATGCTTGCTTTGTCTGGACAATGGATGCTGTAAGCAACATACCCCGAAGCAGTGCATTTCTTGACTAAGAGCTATGCCCTTTCTACCTTCCCTTGGCCCTTTTACCAGGGCAAGGCAGCTGCTGGGCCAGCTGAATTCATTTCAGTGTATCTTGTTAGCAGCTTTGACCTCCACAATCCTTACATCTATTCTTTCTGGGAAGAAGACACCAAGGTAACATTTAGCAGCTGCCCTCCTTGAGAGTGATTTTTCTCATGGTAGGATAAAGGAGGGTGCAGCATCTTGCCCTGCAAGTATGCTTGTCTGTTTTGTTTTGTTTTGTTTTCCAGCACAGCTGAGTCTAGTCCCATTCACACGTGGGTGTCTAGAGAAGGACCTAGAAGGCACAAGCCAAGAGGGATTTGGAGCCAGTTAGTAGGATTGTTTTCTCAGGTTATTATGCAGAGTACAGTATGTGAAACACTACCTAAATGCTGCACTGCTCGGGCTGCAGTTTCAGTGTTGTTTAGGCTAGACTGCAGCAGGGGAATAGAAGGGCTTTGCTGTACTATTTTAATGTGCCCTGAACTGCACTAAGTTGTCCTGGAACAAAGAAAAAAGAAAATCACAGAATGCTTTCTCCTGTTTGGTTTGGTGAAAACTATGTGACAATGGTGGTGTTTAGTTACGGTGCTAACTTAGAGCACCTGAGTTCACTTCCCAGGGAGCTAGGCAGGCTGTTCAGCCTCTCTGTGCCATGTTTCCCTAGCCTTAAAGTGAGTAAGAATATCTCATCTGTGGTTCATCTTACTTTTGCTTAGCTAAGCTATCAGTTTTTAGGGATGGTGATTTTCACTTGTCATTTATACTGGACTGGCATATGGGTCTTGGTGATCTTTCTTGGGGCTCTTAAAAGCTACTCTTACACTACTGCTACTTTTAATTTTTAGAACACCTCTAAAAACTTAAACTAATGTAAAAAATACAGTTGTGTAGCTGTTTTCTGATTCCTTACTGGTTGATAACATCTGAAGAAAATGTTTGGTAATTGCAGTGCAGTTGTTAGTGAACAGATGTCTCTCTCTTGGAAAGTTGTCTCTGCAACTGGACTCATTCCCTGGCAGTTTCATCAGCTAAGTGAGATATAAGCATTATCTTCCTGGTTACATACTTGAGGAAGAATTGCATTTGACCTCTTAATAGCAGAGTGAAACTTTGGAAAAGGACAGAAATCAGTATACCTTCTAAATGTTAACACGACAGAGGTGCCCTCTATTCTGAGGAATGCAGTTGTGAATTCTGGACACATACTCTTGTAGGATACTATGTGTCCATAAAATATCATGTGTCCTTCATCCAGCAGCTGACAGGGGAAAAAAAAAAGACTCTGGTAGAAACCTGCAGTTCTCTGGTATATGGAGAACTTTGCATGTTGTGAATTGGTGTACTAAAAAAAATGACCCTGTAATATGCTGTTACACCTTTTGGATAAACTCAACAGATGAATTGGTGGATGCTCATGGACAACTCCTGAAATTGTTGGAATCAAAACAGTATAAGGATGGATTAAAAATCTTGAGGGTTTCCATACTTGATACTGAATGCTTATCTTTGCTTAGTTGACTACTTGTTTGTTAGACATTTTTTGCTTCAAACTGTGGACGTCTTCTTCAATATAACACGTTGCAATTTAGAGTGTAAGTCTTTCTGTGAAGATCTGAGGTTCCTCTGGATTTTGGCCAAAGATGTTGTAGGGTCTTTTAGGTGGGATTTATTTCTTTCATGTGTCTCTCTTACCACCGAACTATTCTTAAGCAAGGCTTTTAATGTAGATATTCCTGTTTGTGGTTCAAATGTATGCAGCTTTCCCAGAGTTTTTGCTGATTTCTTCAGGTAGCCAGAAGAGGGCTTCCTAAAATACTTACTGGATTGCTTGGGTACAGAGTCCACATGCATATGTTGGTCTTGGAAAATTTGTGAAGGATCTATATACAGATGTCTGTTCAGCCACAGACATACAGGTGAATGACAAGTTGGACGGCAAGCCAAATGTGTCGCTATTGTAGAGAAGGAAAGAAAATAGGAGTGGAATTGTAAGGGTTTCCTGTATCTCTGATTTGTACTCAGGACAGCTGAAAAATAACTGTAAATAAGCAAGGCATGGAAAAAATACTGAAAGGAATATACTGATGCTAGCTTTAAGATTTAGCTCCCTGAAACCAGAAAGATGCATTTGAATGAGAATTAAGTATAACTAGCATTTGATTCTGTGTGCTACTTCTGTCAGATGACTGCCAGCTATTGGGCCCTGGCTTCCTGGTGTGTAGTATGTGGGGTGCACATAATAATTAGCTGAATTTAGTTTAGGAGGAGAGTCTGGTTATTTCATTCTCGTTGTTTAATATTCATTGCGATCACACCCAGAGCAATAGTCAGAACTTGTGCCAAATGGTGTTCAGTGTAAAAATGATCTTTGCCTTGCATTGTTTCTAGTCCACAATTCATGCCCTCTAAATGAGAGGGGAAGAGCAAGTAGAAACCTCCATGAAGCTGGGTTTTGAAAGTTAGTAAGCAATTTACAGCAGCCTGTGATTATGAACAAAGACTGGCTTTCACACAGAAGTACACATTTTCAGAAGTTTGGCATGCTCATGGGGCTTTGACTTCTAATCCTAAAGGGGTTTTGTATAATGTTAGCATAAAGATGACCAGAGGATATTACATTAATGAAAGGAAAAATGTGAATTTAAAATAGGCTCCATTCTTTAGTATGGGCCTTATTGGCACCATCAACAGCAACACAGATTTAGATTATTTAGAAATCTGGCTTTCTATTTCATTGACTTCTCTTCAAACCTTTCAACACTGAGAGGCAAAATGACTTCAAGTAGAAATTATTCCCAAGGGTTCTATGGCAAAGTGACTTTGCCTAGTATTTATGAATGATACAAGTTTAATATCTGGCAAGAAAAAATACATGTCTATGCTAGGAAAATTATCTCTTGCTGATATTAAATGTCAGCAGTATTGCAGCAGAATCACAGACGAATGTGGGTTTGCTGCCAGCATACACAAAAGTCTGTTCAGAACCATTTTGGGAACTGGCATTAATCTGGTACATTCTGCACTTAGCTTGCAGTTGCATCCTCTTCTGCACTCCGAACCAGCAATAAGTAATATTTCTAGTGTAAACAAGGATAAAGAAACCAAGCAGGAAATGCCATGAAGAAGAAAATAATCTGAAGTCAAAGGAGTAAAGCAGGACAACTGTTGTTGTAGAGCAATTTCATTGTCCAGTTGCCTAACAGGAAACCAGTGAAGCAGCTGCCGAGAGGGAGCGATTGCCCTCACAGCAGCTTTCTGAAAGTCTGCAGATGCCATTACACATTCTGAAGAAGCTCAGTGAATAAAAAATTACTAAATGTATTTTTCTAAGGTGTTAAAATAGTCATTTTGGGACTTCCTCTAGATTTTGAAGTTGTCGGAATGGTGATATATTTTGACAATCTGAATGTAAACCTCAGCAGAACATACTGTATTTTATATAAACGCTGAATAGTATGAGACATAAAGTGAGGATCTTCTAGGGTACAGGATGTAGGCAGCTGAAAGTGATTTCAATAACTGGTGTTTGAAGGAATAGATCAGGATTAGTGTTGATGGCTGTTGTGAACTTGACAGTTTGAAAAAATTGATAGAAGAAAATTGAATGGGCAAAGGGCTGACATTTGGCATAGAAGTTTTAAAAATACTTTGTGAAATACACAGCACTAGAGAAAACTGCAAAAGACTTGTGTACCAAGTGAAGTCACGGGCTCGGGCACCATGATGATAGGTGGAACAATTGCTCAGTAACATGCAGTAGAAGGAATAATTTTATCCAGTCACGCACAAATTGGCTGCAAAGCTCAGGAAAAGGATGAAATATCATTATAAATGACTCAGTGAAATTATCTGCTCAATATGAAGCAGCACTCAGAGAAGCAAATAAGCTGTGTAGATGTTTAAAGAAAGGGACAGAAAGTAATACTGAGCTTATTACAATACTTTGAGAGTGAAGTGTGCTGCAGCTGCACCCCTGTATTACTAGGAAGTGGAATGGGAACAAAGTGACCTCAAGTCCCAGAAAGACCTATGTGAGAGGAAAGTAGGACTGTTACTGTTGAAGAGATGAGGGAAGGCCTAACTGGTGTGTTTGTAATGATGTGTGCTCTGAATAAGCTCACTTGTGTTTCTTTTCACCTTTTCTATAACACATGGACAAGAACATTTAAACACTTTGGAAAGCAGTGTTTTTACAGGTGCGCTTTTTTTTTCATTTTTGTGCTTGAACAATAAAACAATGAATAATAAAACTTGTCACTATCAGATGTCAGTGAGGCCAAAAGAACTGCTGAATTCTTGGGCTTTTCTCTGAAGCACTATCATTAGTCCCAGTAGGAGGAAAAACAATAGCAGATTTGACTGGACTACTAGCCTGGTTTACAACAGCAGGTCGTATATTTCCAAATCCCATTTGAAGTGTAAGGCAATGGTATTTCTGTTAGTGTTCTATATAAATCTTCACTCCTAGTCAAACTCACCTACATTTAGTGCACATATCAAACATTTATTTAGGGGTATTTACTAGCCTGTTCGATGTTCTACCAGTTCTTACTTGAAAGACCTTAATATCAAAATGTTTGTCTTTAAAAAGCAGGTATCTTCCTTTAAATGCTATGAAGCAATTATTATTTAAAATTCCAGGACAGTGTTCATCTTGTTCATCAGTGTTCATAGACTAAAGCTTCACAGTATATTGGCAGCTTAGGGCAGCAAGTTATAGACACTCAGTTTTTAAAAGCTTACAAATAAGGATTGCAACCTGGCTCTGCTGTTTAGCAACTCTCACTAATTTCAGGGCACCAGGATTTGATTCACTGGTGCTATTCATACTGATCAATATGGATGTTTTGTTGCAATTGATCAAGATGCAATTGCTCTTCAATTCTGACAAGGGTTCTGTGAGAACAATGATACATATTCATTCTGGCTAGAGTGAAATGGAAGCCAATGACTGTGTTTATTGAGACTTACAGAATATAGTATCTGATTTTGGCTTGTTTCAACACTGGACAGAGTTTAAGAACAGTTTGTCTCCCTGCTTGGTGTACGTATTCACAGCTACAGTAAGAGCATGTTATTGTCAGAAAGTTGTCATCAATACAAACAGTCAAGGTAATGATTCTTTGCTGTTTGGGTTCTTGAAAGGCTTGACAGCATTAAAATTCTTAGAATCAAAGGTATTGTAAACCATAGCATGAGAAGATTAGAGGGGAAAAAGGTAAGGGTACGTATTTGTCATCATTCACTCATGTATGTTAAGTTTCAATTGCAAAGTGTGCAAATATAATGACATACCTATACTCTCCCCAGACAGTGGGGGTTTTTTTGTGCTCTGGTGGCTAGCACAAAGTTCCTTGATATCCATGATTGCTCTGTCCTGCTCTTTACATTGGCCGGAATAAAAAAGGATAGCAGGTAAATGAAAGAAGACATAGTTGCAGCTCTTAGGTGTTCCAGCTGCTCCTCAGAAACCCTGCAATGCCACCATACCATACGCTTTTTTGACTTGTACCGAAGGACCAGCACACAAGTAACCCAAAATAAGAACACACTAGAAGTTATTCATTTCTCAGTTGCATAGAAGGAAGTCACTTGTGAAATTCTGGTGTGGTCAAAACCAGATATGGCATTTCTACTTGGTCACTACTCAATACTTAATGTAGAAACAGCTGTGTCAAATATTCTAGGAAATACACCAATATTTTGGAGTTCCCAGAAGGTCTAAATAGGTTTCTTTCATCTTCCACTAGTGATGGTGCTTTCTCAAAAAGCTAAATGACTGAGAGAACAAAAATTCACTACTTAAGTAATGTCTTCAGATACGTAGAAAACTACTGCAAAGTAGAAAGAATAATATCTTATCACGTTTTGATAGGAAAAGAAATAATGGGCTTGAATTACAATAAGCTAAATTCTGCTTAGTTTTGGCTGATGCTTACAGATAGTATACTACTCTTTCTTTGGGAGATTGTAAAATCTCTATCACTTGGGCTTTTAAGAACAGCTCTAACAGGCAACTGTCAGGTAGATCTGATCCTGCTATGGGACAGAAGAGAAGTCCCTAGAGTCCCTGCCATTAGCATTTTCTACGATTCTGTGATTACAAGATTCATAGCCTCTGTGGGATTGGTTATTCAGTCTGTCTTTGAAGTAGAATTATTGGGTAATTTAATAACATAGACACAAATGAAGACAGTAGAGAGACAAGGAGTCATACATTTAAAGAGATTAAGAAAATTTATAGCTATTTTGATTAAATATAAAAAAATACAGTGAGATTGCAAGGACAGTATAGAAATAGTTTAGTCTGTGTTTAGGTGCCAGAATGTCTGCATATTATCTTTGGGGAGTTAGATCTTTTTGCTGTCCATAGCTGACGCTTACTAACTCCAGCTGTGACAAAATTCTCTCCTTAGATTAATGACATCTAGACAAATTCCAGGAAGGAGGTGAATTTGGATGTGAACTTAGTATCTTTTGAAGACAAGGAAAAGAGTTAGTAAGCCTAAAATTTAGGGTAGTCTTACAGGCAATACTAATATGTTGCTCCTGTTCCTTGACTTAAAAAATAAAATGGACTAACAATATGTAGCATGGGAACAATTCAGATGGGCAGAGGAATGGCCTGCTTCCATCAGTGTTTTCTGTCAGTGACTTTCGTTATGTGTCTGAGTAGGGCATAATGCTGCACAATTTACCATGGTACTGAGAGGCTGACTTGATGGCTAAAGCTGATGTAGCATATTGTTCTTCAGGAATATTGCAAAATATGGATCAAATATCTCAAGTCACATTTCAGGGTGTAGTTTATTATTTAATAATCTTCAACTGATATTTAGGATTATTTTTGTACTACAAGGCTTGAGAAATAACTTCTGGCTCAAACATACAGTCCGTGCTATTTTTCATCAGCTTTATCTTCACACATCATAACTTTGATAACAAGTCAGAGTACGGTAGAAATGGGAAAGATGCTTACTTGGCCAGTGCTGAGCAGGGGTTTGCTTTTTGAAAGCCTTATTAGAACTGTGTGACTCGACAGCAAGCATTTCCTATTGCGAGGCAGTTGTGACAAGGGGATAAGTGATGCTATTTCTCCCCTGATTGCTGAACTTTTCTGTCACCCTTTCTTAGGGGTGAATGTGCACGTGACCTGACTCGTAAAGCAGTGCACTGGCGTCAGAAACAATGAGTTGGAGTTAGAAACAAACCTGCTGAAATGTATGTACTGACAACAGCAGTAGGTTTCTTTTTCTGTTTGTAAACAAAACAAAAAACCACACAAGTCTGTAAAAGAAGAATTATAGCCTCAAGGATTTTCATGGTTATGGTCCTATGACAGTGAGTACCCACAGTCATGGAAGAGCAGGGATGGTAAAGGAATGACTATCAGAGTAAATACTGAGGAGGGAGTGTGAGCAAGTTAAGAGCTGGCACTCGTACCTGCTTTGTGGGCCAGCACTGGCAATGTGCCATAGGAGGTGAAACTGTTGCAGCAATTTATCATGCAAATGACAAATCAGGCCATATTTACCTAATCAGCTTTTTATGATTAAAATATGTCCAGGTTCCCTTTTTCCAAAACTAAAAAGGTTGCAGCAATGGCAAGATTAGGGATAGACTCTGTGTGTGTATATATATATATATACACGTATGTATCTATTTTTGTTCAAGCACTTGCTTATGGGAGAGTAGACGGCAAAAAAACGAAAGAAAATAAAGAAGCATAGGAGTATGAAATGAGGACTACTTCCACAAGACTTGGCAGTTAATGTTGGCACCCTGGAAAGCTTTCAGCAACTGGGGACTTCCCTCCTGCACCCCCCGCCCCCCGCCCCATTTCAAGCAGAGAGGTGGTTGTTCAAGATGAGCTGGCAGCAGCAGACCTTGGGTGAAAATCTGTCCATGGGAAATGAAGTAGGGGAGGAAGCTGATATAGATTTCTTCTATCACTTACTTTTGACTTACTGTTTAATTCATCCTTCAGCACCTAGGGGACTGCAGTTCTCATCTGCTTCCTGGTGCTCTGGCTTCTCTCTCGAGGGGTGTGATTATCAGTGATACATATCTGGATCATGACTCACCTTGTTACATTACAGCTATGCATTGTAAGTGCTCCTCTTTTCTTATAACACACTACTACATGCTATGAGCCAAGCAAAGTGGTGTAGGCAGGTGTGAATGTCTGTAATAGAATGGACACATTTGAAGCCTTCTATGTTTTAAAGGGAATAGAAGAATCTTTTCTATGTTATTTAGTCTAGCAAAGACTTTTTCTTTCTCACTTCATCTCCTGTCACTTTCAGCCCCTCTATCTTCCTCAATAGAAAAAAGTGCTCTGTTATTCCTAGCCTGGATATCCTGTCACGAAGAGAAGCACGAGAACGCTGGGTGTCAACATCTGATTCTCACAACCCTGTGCATTGTCATAAGGAATTAAAAAGTTGGATGTTGTGTGTTTATAAATGTTACTGGTTGTGTCTTGAATGTAACAGATCTTAGTGCTGCTCTTCAGAACTCCACGGAAAAGTTCTTGTTTTACTTTCAGCTAAGAGACCTTTCATACCAGTTCTAATGACTCTACAGGCCAGGCCCCTACAAGAAGCAAAACAGAAGAAAGATGATCTAGAATGCTTTCGGATTCCCTGGAGGGAAATGCTTCCAAGGGACAGTAAAAAAGAAAAAATCGGATGCAGCAAATCTGATTAAGCATTATGCTGAGTCTCTATTTTGTGTTGATTTTGTGGCATGGTCCTCCAATCTCACAGGAGCTTTGAAAGTACAGAATTATGATACCCTTGGATGACGCATATCTCATTTCCTAGAGTTCATTCATAACTGACACATCCTTGGAAAGCCAAGCTGAGCAGGGTTTGGGGTTGCTTTAAGATAGGGCTCTAGGAAGAGACAGTTTTTCCACCTTGTAAAAAGATCCACTGATGTGTGAGATCCTTTTGATTTCTATAGAGGTTACAAAGGTGTTCACAGATGCACTACAGATTTTGGTGTTTGTTATGTGTTCTCCTATCTCCTGCAGTGAAATGGTACTATTTCCTGTAACGTACTTGACAGTCAATCTCAAGGCTTGATTCTTTTTTTATAGGTTCTTCCTATCAGTTCTTCCCATCAAAGATTATTATTAGCTTTTGACCTTTATGAGCATCTTCAAGCAATAGCCATTCTCTTTGTAAAAAGAGACACAGATATGTTTTCCTCTTTCTATTATAAAGGTGTTTGCTTCTAAGTAATGCATATTCCAAATCTTGTCTGGTAAAACACTGGCCAGTAAATATGTCAAGATATGGTATTTTGTAAGCTATTCTAGGTTACATAGAGAAGATGTGTGCTGTCAAAGGGTCTCTTATAGCAGGTTGAGTTCCATGTTGTATTTCTTACCTAGTCAACTAAGCAATATCTTGGGAAGATGTCTGCACGTGATCATAATCTTACTCTGCTTTGTGCAAGGATGGGCAGATGGTCTTTGCTGGGTTGTCATGTAAATTCATGGTGGAGCAAGTGAGGAGGCAGTAGCTTTCTTGGTAAATGAAGAGCACTGAACTCTTCATAAGGTGTGCTTTAGGATCTGTACAAATGGCTTCTATATCATATACGCACTATTAGATGTAGGATGTGGGCTTCTGATTTATTGCCCTATTTGAGCAATGACTTTTCTCCCAGGTGATATGGCTACAGCTGCAACTTAGTGAGGTGCAAAATCATAGAGGTGTTGCTCTGATTCATGTTCTTTGGTTTTGTTACCCATAGCTGTACGATTCCAAGACCCATCTTTCTGGACAGGAACTTGGTGCAGGAAGAGCAGGCAGGGTCTTCAAGAACCTGCACTCCACAGGCAGGCCGGATGTCCTGTGAAACCTGATGAAGAGCAACTGAGTTTGCTTTTACAGTTGCTTTCTGAATATTTAGGTACTACCTGCTTCTGAACAATGTGTATTCAGAATACACTCAAGATAAATACTTTTGAAATACTAGGCTATTGTACTTCCTGGCTAAAAAGATGCTCTAACAGAACAATCATGACTGACATAAATGATTTAATTTAATTTAATATGAACCAATTTTGAACAACACAAAGGACACCACTGTGTTTCCAACCTAAGACACTTTTTATTACCTAGATTGATAGCCCTTAATTTTATGTCTTGATCTCTCAACAGTAGAAGTAGTTATATAGAACTTCATTTACCACCAGCTGAAAAAGACCTCATCTTAGGTGTTTTCTGGAAAAATCTACAAGCTGAAACACCTAATTTTGCAGGATATTTTCTGCTGGAAGATACTGAACCTTTTTAGCAATTGAAATTCAATATTCTCACTTTTCACAGTAGTGATTCTAGCACTTCTTACACTTGAGCTTCCAGGATAACTTTTGATGTTGCTGTCCAAGCTCAAAGTAATATGAATCAGAATTAATCTGATAAAAGAACCTAAAAGTAGTAGTACCTGCTATGAAACTGCCTGCATCTGACTTCATTTATTTGCCCCGCTTTTTATTTCCCACTTTCTTTACAGAAGTGATCACAGAAGTAATTTTTCAACCTCTTTAAGTGCTTAAAGTTGTCAGTCAGTGTCTTTGGTATGGGTCTAAAAGACCATGTAGTGCATTTGGGTAGACACACACACCCCCACCCCAAAACAAACAAACCCCCCAAATCCCAATGTCTTTTAGAAATAATTTTGCTACAAATTCTGTTTAATTCTTTTGTATCAAGTTCTACAATTCCAGAACATCAAACTTGCCTTTTCATTGCTTGAAGTTCTAATCCTTTATGACATTGTAGTATTTTCTGCATCAGTCTACTGTGATTATAAAGCAGAAGTGTTTCTAAATCATGTGTGTTTAGGTTTTGGTTGGTGGTTGTGTGGGGTATTTTTTGTTTTTTCCCCCAAATATTTCCTTCTAGTTTCACCAAAGTTCAAAAGGCCTCATTATTTTTTGGGTTATCAAAAGTTTATAGTAAGTTTTCTTCTGCCTGCTGCTCAAGAAGTTCTTTTGGAGCTTGGTTTTACCTTGTACTAACAGTAATATTGGAATTCCAAGAACTCTGTAATTATTTGCATTTCATGACTTTGAATGACTGTACTTTAGTTTGAAT
The DNA here is from genome assembly GCA_013400195.1 of Aramus guarauna. Taxonomy (NCBI): domain Eukaryota; kingdom Metazoa; phylum Chordata; class Aves; order Gruiformes; family Aramidae; genus Aramus; species Aramus guarauna. Next base: position 160,205 of record VXBL01007578.1, read on the forward strand.
CTTGACCCTTTTCTGAGTGACGTTTAGGTTATCTTAGCAATTAGAAAAAGGCTGGTTTTGCACTTACACATTTTCCTACTAATGTCCATCTTTTCTCCTATTAAGAAACAGTTTTTATTAAATGTATGAAAACTAGTGTGGGGGGAGGATCACTTTCATGTTCTCTTCTTTCCCCAGCCTCCTTTCCTCCCAGCTGCTTTCTTTCTAGAGGAAATTGTAGGACAAAAGTGAGAAAACCAGAGCAATATAGAAAAAAACAAATAGGAAACCTACAATTTTTCACTGTAACTTAAACTTCTATTGGAAAACCCATCATCTCAAAACTATCAGCTTTCCCCTAGGGATTAAAAAAACCCCAGCTTTTCTATCCAGCTCCAGTCAGAGATTGTGAGGGGATGAAGTTTCCCTTCCTACTCAATGGCCCCAGGGCTGAATCCCTGGCCGACTAATTATGTCATAATCTGTCAGGAAATTCTCTAGATCTCAAAGTATGCAGAGGATTGTCCCATGCAAAACAGAATGCCCTAGCTGAATAGCTTCATATTCTTCACTGCACATACCAGGGAGCTGAGAGGTAGAAAAACAAACATTGTAGTTGACTCAGAGTTACTTCTGCAGAGCATTTCTATGGATGTGTCAAAAACCTCAGGGTTCTCTGGCTACACTTCCGTTCCAGCCAGCTACACCCTGTTGTAACCTGGAATCCCCAAATGCACTGTACCTTGGGAACATGGGAAGCAGAGCATAGTGCTAGTTAAGATTGAAGGTCTCTCTCAACCCCTGACAGATTTCTGGACATTGTAAAGCATTTTCTATTCCTTTCATCTAGTCCACACCTTAAATTGGAGGTTATGATTTGGCTCTGGGTACCTGTGTTGACAAGCTGTGCTTAGGCTCTGACTCACTGTGTAGACAGTATGTATAATATAGACATGTAGGTTTCTCTCTAGCTTTCTCAAAGTTGAAATTGCATCCTTAATTTTAATAGAAAATATTAAACTTTCAAAAGGAAGGCTGTTGAAGAAAAATAAATGAAACTATAGTGTTTTTTATAGATGAACATTGAATCCTGGAAAAACATGGCATAAGGTAGGCAAGATGTACAGATGCTGCAGTGGTGCAGTATGGAGTTTAGGGAGTTGGTCTGGTTATCTCTGGTTCTGAGCTGCAAAATGTTCCAAAAGATGCAGCGATTGCTAAAGAAATATTGGAAATAAATTACATAATAATAATATGGAAAGTAATAACCAAGTGACTTGGAGCAATTTTAATAGCCCATAAAAAATCTGGTTTGCTGCAACCTACTTAGTAGCTTAATTCCATTTTCAATCATCTCATGTATTGGAAGATCCTATACATATGTAGAGGATAAATGTGAACTAGATTGTTTGATTTAATTGGTTGTATTGATTGTTCTCACATCAGTGTGTGACTGCTACGTATGACTTACAAAGGCTACTTCTTAATTCATATAAAATCTTAGAGTAGGAGTTTCTAAAACATTTTCTGCCTACAGAGTAAGGACTGAAGATTTTTTGGCTTTTATATCAATAAAATGTCATATAAACTGCCTTTTTTTTCTTTCATTTGTAAAAAATATGCTCAAGCCACATATGTGTGCATGCATACATACACACAAAATTCAAGAAAAGAACCAGCTACCAAAACTGGAATGCAAAGTGATTGCTCTGGCTGAAGTGCAGGCTTTCCACAGATGTTTGATAGTACACATGGAGCAGGCTTCGATCGAAGTGAACAGATAGTACATAAAATGTACACTTCCCATCCCCCATTCCTCTTGCTTATCTGATTTTGTAGGAGGATTTTAATTAACCCCACAGAACTGTAATAAACTACAGGAACTGTAAAGTTAACATCCAGAAACACTGCAAATAAAAAAATTGCTACATAGCTGTAAGGTCATGGTTTTCTTCTTTTGTGCCTGTAAACACATCTGTTCAAAGCTACATGTAAACTTATTTTCTTATTTGTGCAGCTGAAATGCATAAGGAAATATTTCTCCTGAAAAAAATTAGCAATGACCACCTTAAAGAATTCAGAAATTAGAGATATTTAGATAGTGATCAGTATTGCACTCATTCTCTAAACATCTCTAAGTTTTTCTTCCAACATGAGAGAAGTGCCCTCTAAGGTAGTACTTCTCTCTACTTCTTTATAGAATGTGAGAAACTATATAATCTGAGGCTGTGTGTGTGTGTATATATATATATATAAATTATACTTACATGTATAAAAGTCCTGCTGAACAGATGTTGATATTATGTAGATAAGATTTTGAGAAGGTAGATCAGTGAAATAGAGTTTGGCTGTTTTGTTAAGCGGTATGTAGTGCATAATAGCCCTTAGAACATGCCTACACCAAGATGTTCCAAGAACTCTGGTCCTCCTCATCCACTTGTGCTTGCCCTTTGTTTCAAGTGCTTGGTGTCTGTCGACTGTCCGCTTGAAGCGAGCTAAGTTCTGTTTACACTATGCACAAAGAAAGTCAATATATGAAGTCTAGTTTATTAATTATCCTCACATTAATCTTTAAGTGAAACAGAATATTTTCCTTCTCCTTCCCAGCCCTTTTGTTTCTCTCTTTATTTCACTATAGTAGATATTAAATTTGCTTCAAGTTTTAGAAGCAACAGCTTTTTTGAGAAGCCAAATTGTCTGTTACTTTAGAAGGCAGGCAGAGAACAGGCAGATAATACGCTGCTGCACAAGTGCTTGTTGGGAGGGACTGTCATCAGGGCTCAGCCTTTGGCTGTGTGGAGGCCAGTTCTGCTTGGGTCAAGCTTCATGTTGACAGTTCATCCTTGTGCAATTTTAACAATTTTAACAATTCACTGCAGCCTAATGCTTCTTAAGAGCCCAAACTGAAACAAAAGGAAGAGTCTGTGTTTTGTACAATAAGTATTTGGCACTTGTGATTTATCCAACTCTATTGAACTGTTGAAAATCAGGCAGTTACAAATTTTGCATCCTATAGTTGCTAGATTATGTATTGCTAAATTTATGGTCTGAATCTCTAGCATAGAAAGTATATACAAGTGTGTTAGGATGACTTCTAATTACTCTGCTGGTAAACTTTTCAAGAATAAATGTAGGAATCTCTGATTTAAGAATCTTTACCAAAGGGTAGGCTTATTAGATGAGGGAATTGTCGTTTATGAGTTATGTGGAACATGTCTTGGTTTCTTGTGCCCTTTCTACAAAGGACAGGCTGAAATCTTGTTCACTTTATGCTCATAGGGATTTGGCTGTAAAGATGACTTTCCACAGTGTAGAAAGCGTGTTACAAAGCAGCTGGATAGTCTTGGCTGTGACCATTTATGTAACAGCATGACTCGTATGTACCCTCCCTGAACTGCTGCATTCATATGCTTCATCCTAAAAAAACCCCTTTCTTTTCTAAAAGGGAAATCGAGCACACATCCATTTTCCACTGTCCTGCCTTTTTCCCTTTTTAATACCTAATAATTCAGTCAGTACACAGTGTTCAGTTGTGCTTTTATTCTTCTCAGTGTAGAATGGAAAGCTTGACTGTATGAGGGCTCCATACAGTCCCATACCCTCCAGTGAGAGTAAAAGATGCTGCAGACCTATTAATGCTCATGAGGTACAGGGGAGGGGGCAACCACTGTGTTTTCTTTCATGCTGTTCCTCATGCACTGGAAATGTTTTGAGGATAGACCAATGTTTTGACATAAGATTTGCCTGCAGATCAGTATGCAGGTTGCCTGTGGTCCAACTGTTGTTATGAATCAGGGGAAAAACATCTAGGCATGTCCACTGCATGGGGAGGCAAGCCCCATAGCTCAATACTTACGTCATCCATAAGCCTTTTATTTATTTTTGGTAAACAACTGTCTTATGGTTCAAATTAATATCCTGATTGAGTTGCTGATAAAAATGTTAAACTATTTAGCATTAAGTTGCCAGCAGACAGCATGACAAGAAATGATGATCAGAGTGTTCCTGCCAATGACTTGCATTCAAGTATCTGATCAGAGCCATATCACAGAGGCTAGATCTCTGGATGTTGTTCTCCAGGTTAGGCATTCAGCGAGTGCTTGGGTATGGATACTGAATTTTTTCTCAGTGGCAATGGTTTTCAGATAATTTTAAGTTCGGCCAGGAATCAGTAAAACAGGAAAGTGGTTGTTGAAGAGAAAAACTATCTGAAAACAGCCTCTATCCCAAGCTAGGTATGTGAGTTCAGTCTGTGTGTGTGTGTCTGATCTAGGTGTAGTGATGTGTACTGAAGTTCAGGGGTGAGAAATAATGAGTGCAAAATAAATATTAATCCTTGACTCTTGCATTCCTGGAAAAATTGCAGGAGTCTATCAAGCTACCTTTGCCATTGCCAAGGGAGAGCATAGCTAAGTGCCTTATGTCATATTTAATCTCCTGTCTTCTCAGATGTAGTTATTGTCTGCCCTCATTCTTCTCTTGGTTCTTCTCTCAACCTGTTCTGTTGAAAATAAAAGGCTAGAAATTTGGGCCCAATTCAGCAAAACACATAAGCACATTTAACACTGAAGTGCTTTTCTAGGGAAAGGAGTGTCTGGTTTTCCCTTCCAAGCAGGGAAACAGTTCCTCAGTGCACTTGTCTTCATGGTAACCTCCGGACATTTTTGCAGTGGACCAGGACTTTCCTGTGCATAATGCTGAGAGAATCGTGTGCTGGTGTTGATTGGGTGTCAGTTGTTGTGACTGCCAACTTAGTGTAGTAGTGCACTAAGGCAATTACAATCATGTCACAGAGTGAAAAATAATGCTTTTCTAAAGTATATTAGACCTAATTCTAATGAACTGCATAGGAATCATTTCACTGCAGTAAATTATGTTGCTTTAATTTCCATACTGTTGGAGGTGAGAAAAGAATGAGGCCCAATATGTGGCTAGCTGTAACTTAGAAGATTCCTTGAAGTAAAAAGATTAATGGGTAAAATTGCATTGCTTCTATAGGGGAAAGGGGGGGAAAGAAAACTGGTAACATTCAAAAAAGACTTGAAAACAGTATTTCAGCCCATAATCAATAGTGCTTTGACATGTGTTGGCAGGAATAGCACTGAGGTGACAAAGAATCCAGAATAAATCAAACAAACAACATGAACTCCAACTATCAGTCAAAATCGAGCTTTTTTTTCATTTCATGACCAAGGAATTGCATCACTATTCAAAGGACTTATTTTTGTGTCATATATGTTGCCTTAAGCAAATTAGCTCTGGGAACCCACTTGGGAGGAAAAAGAAAAAAACAAAACCAAACACAAAACCCCAATAGAATTTTGTCAGAAGATTTATCCAAAGTCAATATTTATGAAGTCGTAACAGCCCTGGAGGAATCTATGCTGTTTCAGTACCACAAGCAGTGCCATTGCTTCCACAGTGTTTTTTAGAGTTTCACACCTCTGAATCAGCAAATAACTTCACAAAGACTGCTAACGTGCCAGGGACTTGTCCAGACCATATGTCTCATATTCACTGCCCGGAAGGGTCAAAGCTCATGCTCAAAACCAATTTCCTCAGTATCATCCTGTTATTCTCACACTGCTTAGAAGGCTCAGTTGTATAGCTCCAGCATGGGGAGAAGAGCCCAAATTCGTGATGAGTGAGGAGGTGCAGAACAAGAACTGATGTGTGGATTCTCCCCTACCATCTCCGCGGTGCTTAATGGAGGTGGTTATCTTGGCTGCAGAGCTTCTATACTGGAAGCTTTTGGCCACAGGCTGCCCATTGTGGCAAGCATTTCTACGTTTGTCCTACAAGCACTGCTGTTTATGCTTTCCTACTGATAAATCCCTGGTTTAGGAGCATCTTGAGGGAGTTTGGTGTTTTTAATTCCTCTTCTACTCAGCATTTCCTATCCTTTGTCTCATAGATGCTTTTCAGCTAGAATACAGGACATTTTGAGTCTTATTCTTAGGTCTTTGTAACTATCCCTTTGCATCCAGAGGAAATAAAGATGTCTCAGGCAAAGATTGTTGGTGACTGGGCATTTGCAGTTTCTAACCTGTGAAAGATGCTAAAGTCCATGATTACTTCTAAGGTCCAAGAGTTGAGTTCTTACCTCTTTTCTGTGGCAGTATTAAGCATTATAAGCTTGCTGCCTAGCACAGTGGTTTGCATCCTGGCTGCTTGTTCTGAACTTGGGCACCCTTTGCTCCCACTTACCGTGGGATATCTAGTTGGTCACTGAAAGGTTTCTAACCCTGCTCCAATGTTTTGGTCTAAATCTCCAGTTATTTAACAGTTGTGAATAGATCTACAGCTGTGCATGGCTATTTTTGGAGGCAGTTAGATTTTAAACAAACAGTTCAGATCTCCCAGCTCTTGAGGCAGGCAGGCCCATTTGGAGAATTCCTCTCTGATGGCAGACAGACTGCACCCAGTATTGTGCCAAGTCACTCTCCATTTGTAAATATTAGAATGTGTTGTAGTTACTGATATACTACAAGAAAGAAGGTTTAAATTATACAGATGAGAAACAAAGGAAAATAAATGTGAAACAGCACATGCTGTGTGTGCTGTAGGTCTGCAGTCTTGCTATTTGATAGTAAAGATAAGAAATAAATGCTAAAAAGGCCATTCAATTGAATGACTCTGATGTTTTCCTAAATGCATATTTTTGCTTCACCTAAATCTTTGTAGCCTTCTGCTTGTCCTTCATTCATGTTTCCTGCTGTGAAGAAGGTGTTTTAAAAGGAAGGCTTAAGCAGGAAACATGTGGAGACAGGTTATTTGACACAAACTTTGTAATACTAACTCTAAGGAACTAAAGATGGTGATTAGCAAAAGGCAATGGAAAAAAGTAGTGAATATGTCCATATAAAGAAAACTATTGAGATATTTATATGTAGTACAGTAGTAAGAGCAAGGGAGGTAGCCTATGTAGTTGTACATGATCTGGCTGGTGCTCATCCAGAACATGAAGTCCTCCAGTATGACCAAAGAGAAAAAGTTGGTATGGAGGAGGAAGAGGGGAGTCCTTTTTGCTTTGGCTAGAAAGTCAGCTTGCCCTGCTGTGCCGTTGTGAAGTCTTCGTCAAGAGTGAGGCAGTGGTACTACAGCCCAGAGTGGCTGCAGGTCCCAGGGAAGTGCCATTGCTGGAACTCACCCTCACATGCAAGGTGGAATAAGCATAAAACAGGCATGTTCTCCCATTTCCCTCACGTGACATATTAATGGAAAAGCCTTTTATCTTCTGTGCATATCTGCTTTTCTCAGGCAAAGATCTGACAGGGACCATTGACCTCCTAGCACTGGGGAAAGGCATAGATGGGGGGCATAAACTGGAGGCTTTTCTGAACACAGTTTCTGGGTGCAAACTACAAAACACTACTGTTGTTCAGGGTAGCTGAGCTGCAGCTGAGCTACCTACTATTCTTTTCCTTTGGTGTCATGTATTCTTTCTAGTACTCCTGCTTAAAGAGTAACAGATCTAGGGGTGAAGAGAAAACTTGCAAAACTATATTCTCTGTCTTCCAGGTCAGCAAGCTAACTCATGTCTCCATTTTAATTTTTTTTTTTNAAGGCACTTTCCAAGGCTTAACTGTGCCACTGACCTGTGCTGGACATGGTGCAAATCTGACATTGTCTTCTGTATACTAGGCAGCAGATTTCTAACTCTTTGCAATGTTGACGCCTGCTCTCACAAAGAGAAGGAAATGAAGCAGAAAGATCCCACTGCGACAATTAGTGGCTCACAGAGAAGTATTGAAACAAATAATAAGTAGCTGAAACAATTAAAGGGAGGGAAACTCTACCTTCCTACTCTACCACAATTTGATCTTCTTTCTCAGATTCTCTCCTCCTTTATCCCAACGGGGATTTTCACACACTTTCATTCCCGCTGGTAGCACGAGATGGTTCTTCGTGACTAGCGAGCAGCAGTTCAGCCCTGCAGGGCAGACCCCTGTTCTACCCTGTTATCTGTTTGCCAGTCTTATCATTTTATGCTGTAATCTAGTCTGAATTTTCAAGGTAACACTCACCTCTTGTTCCCAAGCTGCTGTAACCCAATGAATTTTAATGAAACCAACTGAAATAGATTCCTATTCTTTCACTGAGGCAGCTGGCCAAAGAACTGGCTCATGGGCAGGGAAGTCTTTCAGCTTGGGAAGTAAAAATACCCTGATACCTCTTGCATCTCAAACCTGAATCTTTGCAGCTTGCTGGGTGAGTGGCGCTGGTGGCAATCCCTGCCCTCTCACGAGGAGACAAGATGTGACTGGATCACCATGTGCTGAACAGATGATCAAGTACATTGATTCCTGTCCTCACCCAGATCTTTCTTTGCTTGGTGAGTTGATACCTCCTTCAAATGCATTATTTTCTACTGCATCTTCTGCTAGCAAATTAAAACTTTAAACAAGCATTTCCTTTGTGGATTACTGCACGAAAAATTACATTTAAACTCTTAGTGAATGCTGGTTTCTTTCAAGCATTTATGTTTTGTTCTCTACTTAAAAGAATGATGCTATTTCACAATCCCCTTCATGTCCACCTCTTAGAAAAGAGCAGCCAATAGCCTGAGTATATTGGGGTTTTTTCTTAGCCAGCCAGACTTGTTATGTGAGACCATGAAAGACTTCAGATAACATTGCAATGTAATGAGAAGGGGAGACTTGTAGCTCTGCAATTATTCAGAAAAAATTGAGTGTCAGCTGCTGAGATGCACAGATAAGGTGTGGGAAGGACTGCTCCTCTCCCCCTCAGCAGCATGACAACAACTTCCTCTTGCATTGCTGGGAGAACATGATGCATGCTGCCCTGAACAGTTCATCAGCAAGGGGAGGAGGAGAGGGAGATAGGACTCTGCTTCAGCCCTTGGCACGGAGCAATCATTAAGACGGTGAAATAGAAAACAAGAGAGAGATTAGGGAAATTAGACTGAAGGCAGTAAAAGAGACAAGAAGGGAAAACAGTGACAAGTGTACATTCCTTGGCTTTTCAAAAGGCCTCTTTGTGGTCTCTGCTTTAATGTACCAAGGCTCTACCTTTCTGATGCTATTGGCGCCCAGCTGACTTGGCGTTTGAGACCTCCAGGGTGGAGGCTAATGCTGTTCAGCTTCCCTTAATGTACAAGCAAGTCCTCCTCCCCCGGAGGGCTGATAAAGTTCTGTAGCTAATTTTCAGATAGGTATAGATTAAGTAATCTTTCCTTTATATCAGGAGTTAGGATCTGGCTCAAGCAGAGCAATCCCACTATGTTGGCGAAGTACATTAATTAATTTATTAATACCCAAGTACTTAGGTCTTTGCTTTTGAAAAGAAACTCTTTTCTCGAGCCCATTGGGCCACAGTTGTGTCTCTCCCAGAAGCAAACAGTAGTCATATAATTGGCAGAGTAGATTAAGTAGAACACCTACTCTGTAATAGAGGTTAGAACAAAAATACTGTAATCTGCCAGAGCTATTCTTGCCCACATGCTACCTGGCTTAGCAATTAGTCACTTATTTATGTACTTCATTAGATCATGGCCAGAGTAGCGTAGCATTTGCTTCCTCCTAGATTGTCTACCACTGCCAAACAGGCTCCAGTCCACCTTTTGAAGCACAGGTACAGCTTTACCTGATACCAAACCAAAGCATAACTCGGAAGGGACTGGAGGAATTCTCTCTGGATTAAATCTGTGGTTGCCAAACCCATTTACTTACTATAAGTGTGACCTCGATCTCTTGGAGGTAGCACAGCCACCCTTCTCTTAGTGTCATAATGCAGCCTTTCTTTGCCTGTGAGAAATCTCTAACATACAGCTGTATACAGCTGTCTCATTACAACCAACATCTGCCGTGGTGCTCACAAGGCTTCTGAAAATGCTTGGGAGTGCTATGATGTGGTAATTGCCTGGTGAACATACAGGAAAAAGTAAGTTTTCTGCAGTAGATCTTTTGTAACAGAGCCTGTTGCTATACATGGGCTTGGGAATGGAGCAGTTTTTTTGGTGCAACAAATACCACAGTCAACACATCATCTTTCACTGGTGCGGCAGGGTTCAAGTGTAATCGAGCCCAACATGTTGCCAAGAAAAAACAACCTGTTTTGCTGTGCTTTAAAGCAACTGGATTCACCTGGTTGGGTCAGTTCCAGCATGAGAATCATAGTTTTGGGTTTTGTTTTTTTTTAAAGCATAAAACTAAATGTTGCAATGAACTGTTGCCAGTGACTATCTGATTCCACACTATGGAGCTCATGCTGGACACTTTATTGCACTGTTCAATAAAAATGCCCTTTGGGATCTTAAGTCCAGTACACTTAATATAAAGCAGGAACAGAGAGACAAATCTGATTTTTTCCTTAGATGCTGACTCAAAAGTTACCAAGTAAAGACCCTCCTCATCCATGCTTGTCTGTGGTTCGCTTTTTTTTTCACATTGCCAGTGTATCACTGTTACTGGCTTTGTTTCAAATCTGAGACTTTTGGGCAAATACTGGCAGGAACGATGTATTATCTTCTCTTTGTATTTTTGCGAGAAGCAGATGGTCTTTGTTCCAGCCAGGGAGGAGGAAGATGGCAGTTGTCTCTCTCATGCTTTCTCGTAGCGTCTGAGGGGTACGGGGTGCATTAGCGCCCTTGTGTAAGGCTGCAGGAACTGGGAAAGCTGTACAGCGTATGATACACTGCATTGTACACGCTACAGAGGTGCAGAATGGCTCTGTCAGTGCAGACCGTCCTCTGCAGCGCGGGAAGTGCCGGGGCCTGTGCAGCCCCGGCCCTCAGCACCTGTCCGGGCGCTGGCTGCGGAGCCGTTACTCTGCGCGCGCGGGCGCGGTGCGGTGCGCAGCGCTCCGGCGGGTGGCTGCTGGCCGGCACGTTTGCTCCGCTTCCCTCACGCGCTAGTGCTGCCTGCGGCGGCACCTGCGCTCCCGCCCGCGCGCCGAGGAAGGCGGGAGGCAGCGCGGGGCGACATGCGGGGCGGCGGCGGGTGCCCCGCGCGCCCAACGGCCCCAGGCAG
>VXBL01007578.1:171225-192576 GCA_013400195.1 Aramus guarauna
CAGCCCTCTCGCCTTCCCCGCACGGAGAAGTGCCTCGTCGTGGGGTGACCGGACGGGACGGGACGGGACGTGCGCCGGCGAGGGACGCCGACACGGAGCGGCGCGGCGCGGTGAGGCAAGGCCCGGCCGCCCGCGCGGCGGCAGCGCCCTGAGGAGAGAGCCCCGCGCCAGGTGGGCGGCGAGCGGCCGGGCGGGCTCGGCGCCTTACCGGGGAGGAGCGGGGAAGAGGGCGTCCGGGCGGCGGTGCCCCGGGGCGGCTGGGGCTCGGGGATGGCCGGAGCTGCGAGGCCGCGGTGAGGGCTGCTCTAGTCTGGGTTTGCGTTCAGAGCCGTGGCCCGAGGAGCTTTCGCTGTCTCCTGGCTGAGGGAGAGCTTTCTGGTCTGCTCTGCGAGATTCCTGCGCCTCGTGTTTTTGCCTGGTTTTGGCTGTGTAAGTAGCCATTTCAAAGCTGTTTTCCTTGCACGCTCGGTTTCCAGGGGCTGCATCCAGAGGGTGTGTAAGGAGCTGCTTCGTTTTGCCTCGGTGTCCCACCAGAAGCAGTAACGGCACGTAATCTGAGCTGAATCCAGCAGTTTGTATGAAAGAGTAAAAGAAGCGAGTAACTTCCCTCACGAAGAATGCGTCGCAATTGTTCTCGTTTTGGGCCAGATCTTTTGGTCTATCTAAGCACAGTGTGCGAAGCATGAACCGTGTGTGTTTGGCGTTTGGGATTTCTCTTCGCACTCTCCTGCTTCTGGCTTTGTTAGGCTCTCTCCTGTGCTTGAGTTGTAGCAACACTTGAGCTGTTGGTGTTCAGTCGTCAGGCTACAGGGGTATACGCCCTAGCAGAGGGCAATCTCAGAATACCTTTTCTCCTCCAGCTTCAGCTTTACGTTTTTTCAACTGTCAGTGTGTTCGCACTTGTGTGTTTAATAGTCCTTCACACACTTACAATTAATTTGTCCAAATGTTTTTTTGTGCTAGAAGCATGAGCAGTTTAGAAAATCAGGCAGCAGTGAGTTCTCTAGGTTAATATGTTGCGTGGAAAAATACTTCCTTTTGCTTCTTTGAATTCTACTGTCTGATACCATTCAGTCCTTATAAAATGAATTATGCTTGTTCTCTACTCATCTTTGTGCTATTTTGGGACTGTTTTATTTTGTTATCTATCTACCTCAGCTATCCCTTATTTCAAGCTAAAGAATTCTTAGCTATTTAGTCACTTCTTGTATAGGAGTTCTTCTGTATCTCTTGCCAGTGTTGTCACCTTTTTCTGTATTTTTTAATTCTTTTTTTTAATCAAGGGATCATCAGAACATATTCAAGATGTCAATACGACATGGGTTATGTTGATGTCTGCTAGCGTAGATGACAGATCTAAGTCAGTGCATCAATAGGGTGAATAGCCAACAAAAGTTACAGAAATATTTGTAACTCAGCGTGTGATCATCTGCTGTTGGATCAGTGTGGGTTTGTGGTGTTTGTTTGTTTGCTTGTTTTGTTAATCAGAAATCACTAAGTAACTAGATAGCTACTATCTGGTAGCTACACTAAGTAGCTAATACAAGGGTATAATGCCATGGATGAAATATTCACCTAATGGGCTCTTAATATTCTGTCAGTCTGCTGTGCATGTTTCTCTTCTGTGGCAAGAGCAGGGACTCAAAACAGCCCAAGTTTGTACGAGTTCAGTGCTGTTTGTGGAGCTGCCAATGCAGTCTTTACCAACTTGATCTATCAAGCTGTAGCTTGCCAACTCGGACTTCTTTCTGGTGTAAAATTAGTAGTAATCTGCTTGTTGATGCGATTTCTGCTCATTCAGTATCATCAGGGGTTTAAAATGAAACTTGATGATGCTGAAATTCATTAGACAGCTATAATTCTTGATGCTTAAGGAAAGCATCCATCACCTTTCTCCCAGGGAAGCTAGTGGGACAATGGAGTTAAGTTGACTAGAAGGAGAGACTGCATTTCAAGAAGAAAATTGCTGTAAAATGAGAATTTTTAGCAAAGTTAGAAATAAGAGGTCAGCTGGTTTGGGTTATCATATAGAGGCCTTCAAAGTGAGTGTAGGTAGGAAACATGGATTATTTGTCATAATTGTACCCTGAACATAGCTTGTCAGGTTTTATTTAGGAGTGGGGCTAATCCCCGGTCTTGCTGATGATGACTCTAAACTGAAACAGCTCCACTGGAATTCAAGGAACAATTTCTGATTCCTGACTAATTCTCAGAAGCACTCAGAGGTGTTGGATGATGCACGATTTCTCTTTTCACACTTCATACAACAGGTTCATTCAGAGGTCCAGCAGATTTAATTGCAAAAAATTAATTAGGTTGCTGATAGGCAGTGATGAGTGTTATGATTGCAGTATAAAACCTTTGCTTTTGCTGTAGAACAAATTGAATAACTGTGCTAGGCAAACATGCATTCAACAAAGCCTGAAAGCAAAACAAAAATTAACAGAATCATCTTGAAGACTTAGATTGGCCTGAGTATGTGACTCTGTGCAGACAATAACAGCAGAAAAGCTGTTTTTCCAAACAGTAGTCTCAGTTCTCTGTGATGTGACATCAGACGTGTGATATTCAGACCATTCACAGTGGTAATTGTACTGAAAATGGAGACGAAGAAGTGCTGGTCAGACTCTTAGTAGTGATACCTTGGATTTTTTACTTTAAAATTCAGGTTTATCATCTACAGTTAAGTGCAGTCAGCATAGAGGCTTCTATGGGCTTTGAGTTGTTCTGTTAGAGAAAATGAAGGTTTGATGGTTAAGCACTTAAAAACCCGGGAAACTCCAAAGTCAACCATGCATAAGCAATTTTAACTGTGTCCCCTGTAGTGTTGTATTATCATAACAGGCCTCAGTTTTAGAAGGCTGCTATTTTTTTGCAAGTAGGAAAAAAGCAATAGCGGAAAACTTACGATATCAGACCAACATCTTAAATAGTTTGGACCTTGATAGTATCATTGCTACCACTGTAGATGGGCAAAGCATTGTGAAATGCTTTCGATGGTCATAGTGCTAGCAGGAGAATGTATTCTATTAAAAGTCTTGTTCCCTTAAGTAGGCACATCCACAGTTCAGCTATTGGTTCTTTTGTTTGCAGAAAGCAGCTTAACTTGATACAAATGCATCTTGGAGGATGAATCAGGTAATTGTAAAGCTAATTCAGATATGAATATGTGTGGTTTAAATATGCGATCAATGGACGTGATTGCATTGTTAATCTATAGTAGATTAAGTAAGAGTGGATTATTGTGTGTTTTGCGTTTAAATAACTTCTCTCACATTCCGGATAGTGCCTTACACTAGAAAATTCTGTTTACGTACGTTAGATTTTCAGGGAGAATGCATGGTCTAGTTCTTCATTTAGAAGATCAATTAGAGCGATGGTAAGCAGATATGAATAAAGTCGAGTGGTTAACAGAGTGATCTGATGGGCACAGAATTTGGCCTCTGTACAAAGGGAACATAGCTGAAACCGTGTGCTTCAGTGTTACCTGATTATTTTTTTGTTTTGTTCTTTGTGTTACTTGACAATAACATACACAAATTCTGTAATTTAAATCAACTCAGTTATGTCCTCCTGGAATGTTCTGTCCCACCCATTTTTCTCCTGGGGACTTGTGAGCGTCATGTCACACATCAAATTTGCATAGCTTCTCCCTGCAGGGTTATGGCATTCCCAGAGATGGGTCAGTGTTCATAAATTTGGTTGCTGTTGAACAATCAGCACTTATCAACACCATCTACAGACATCCGTTTCATATTTTTTAAATGGTAGTACCAAGCATGTAATGTGGGGCTTCTTGGCAGGAACTCTTTCTTGCATTAGAAATATTCCAGTGTTGATATGATCTCAGTATGATTCACATGAGAGAAAGTAGCCTGATCTGTTGGTTAGGTGATATATGTGTGAATTGCTGGAATGTGGGCTTCTGTTGTCAACACTACTGTTGACCTGCTGTGTGCTGCTGATCAAGTCTTACTGGCATCTTGCTCCATTTCCTTTATCTCTGAACAAGGTATGATAATTACAGGATACTGGCCAACTGTTAAATTTCCCGAAGATAATTTGCATGCAAAGTGCTTTAGGCTTTAAATAAAAAAAAAAAAGCAGTGGAATAAAAATATCTATTTTATATGAACAAAACCAAATTATGTAGTATATGCCTCACAGGTTTATTACTGTGTTTCTTCAAATCACAGCTTAAGGACTTGCTTGTTGGCTATTTCACATCAGTGCTGTGCTGCTACTACTTGGCATCCCACTTCAGTATTTATTTTGGTCCTGGTTTTGGAATTTCCCTTCACAAGAAGATTCCATACTCCTTATATGGAAAAAATTATTTTAAAAAATGACTTTTTTTTTTTTTCATCGGTTTTGTAGATTCTTTTCTCAGTAAGTGCAAAAGCCACTATCTCTTTTCTTTAAAGCTCTGATCTAAGGGCCAATAAAGTCAAGGAAAAGGTTATCAGTAACTTCAGTGGCTTTTGGATCAAGGCATTCCCGTGTGATGTGCTGTTGTCATTGGAAAGAATGACCACTGGTTTCAGCCGTGAATTCTTAGTGGCGTTTTAAACTATCATTTCAGTATTTCTTTAAAGCCTATCTGTTGATATGTTTGCATTCACATGTAAGGAACTACTTCCTGTGTATCTCCTGGTTTTACAAGCAGGCAGTGCTCTTTATTTCTCAAGTGGGACTAGCGCTGTCTGAACTGTGGTAAAGGCTCATTCTCTGTTGGTAGAACAACTTGACACAACATGTGAATGCAACTGTTCTCAGACATTGGCTCATATTCCTTGTGTGCATTAATCAGTTGATGTTAAACATGAAAATTTTTAAGTGTTGATATGACTGCAATCTTGGAGTTTAGCCGTGCCTAAAGTGTGGAGCCCTTCTTTCCTCAAACATTTTTCCATATCATCACTGCAGCACAACTGTCTGTGAAACAGAAATCAAAATGAAATTCATAACAATTGTGAATTTTGATGATTTTGAGAATCAATTCAACAAGTTATAATGTATTTATAAAAGGAGCAGAGAGGGAGGCTTTATCGATGCAGGTATATTTAACATCTTCTGATTTGTGGAAAGAAATGGCTAAGCTTCAGAGATCTGGAAATCAATGTTACTGATCAGGTGGTGACATTTAGCAGTCACAGAAGCTACATTTGTGGTGCAATGGCAGTTCATTAGTGTGCAGTACGACCTCATGGAGAGTGTGGCAATCGGGAGGTTGGTCTGCCTTAGAATCATTAGATTGGCTTACAAATCCTGAAATGCTACAACGAATATATCTGACTTCATGTTTTTGGAGCCCTTTGGAGCCTTTGCAGTCTTTTCTTTGACAGTAGAAGAGTTAGTAACTTGTTCTTTTAACAGGGGTTATGCTTGTTGTAGTCGGTTCCTGGAACTGAGGCCTTTAGGAGACTCTCTGAGTACCAGAGAAAAGATGTTTAATTACAGGACTTGGTAGATCAAATCCAACCCTTTGCAGAGGATCCGCTTGATCATAACTGTGATCCTGTGTTCCCCTTTCTTTAAGACTGCTGTGAACTCACAGGTTATACATAGCTATATTAAGTGTATATTAAGTGATTAAGTGTAGAGAGAAATACAGTTCTTCAGAAAGCTACCTTTTCTAACTGCATTTTTGTTGATTTCACTTTGCTTACTTAATTGTGCTTTTGTCCTAACCCCAAACTTCTTAAAATATTACTATAAATAAGAGAAGAATACTCCCTTTTTGTAAAAAAAAAATAAAAAAAAATTCAAGGGATAACTGTTGTGATAACGGAACTTTCAACTTCCGAACTTTGTTTATCTGTGTCTGAGGGTTGTATTGACCTCTTCTTGTACAGGAATGAAGTTTAGCGGAAAAAGCTGGTAGTCAGCGGAATCTTTCCAAGTTTGTCTCTGTCAGTGCAGAAGCAGGGCTGACGTGATACCTGGGACCTTGCTTGCCCAAGAGGTGGAGCAAGGTCTGTCCTTTGTGGGTGCATGGCCTAGTGAGATAAAAGAACAGGAGAAGGCTGCCGAAAGGATACTGTCTGTAATGATGCGTGGAAGTTGTGTGGATTCCTGCTCGTTGCCTTCTATGTGAGTCACGATACCCAAGTTAGAATGTGTTTTTTCTGCTCTTGTTTTGGGAAGAGGATGGATAAAGAAGCCATTTTTGAAAGCCCTTCTTCATGAAAGCTACTTCTTGGTGAAAAACACTTGTCATGCCTGTCCTTGCTGGATCAGCACTTGGATATGTGTGAGCGTGGAATACTAATCCCACAGGAGAAAAATGTCACTTAGATGCTTGAATATCCTGTGACTGAAATCTGTAATCCTGAATCAAGCAGATTTCCCTGATACTCAATTTGGATTAGCTGGAGAGAAGTGCAGGGAAGGACAAACCTATCTCTAAATGGCAAATTCAGCAAAACTGTTGAGAATAATCTGAGATTAAATGTTGACTTGAAAGTTTTCAGATGTCCTGAATTTTTTCCATGGTAAAGGTGATTGCTGTAGTCCCATCTTGGTAACATCAGGCTGCTAATAGTTGGTTGTATACTGTACTTGTATTTTTGTTTGGTTATTTTTATCTAAAACATGTAGTTTCTACGAAAGTAAAAAGAAGAAATTATTTTGCTTATCGGATTGGCAAAGAGAAGCAAGAGCCTGTCCAATCCCACCCTGCATAATTACAATAAATGACATCCCATGACACAAGCTGCCCAAAAGGGTGATAAATTATATGGAATGGATGCAATTACTTAATCTGGAAGCAATGAAAGCTCTGTCTCATTTTCCTGTAGTTCCATGGAGTTACATTAACTGGGGAAGTGATTGTGGAACAGTGGGCAAATCTTCTTTCAGATCTTCAGGGTCTGTACGTGGAATTTAAGCCCTTAACTAGAACAGCCTAAGAATAAGGATTTAAAAGAACAGAGTGTGTTAACCATTAACTGTTAGTATTGTTCAGCTTTTACAACCCAGGAAAAACTGTTCATGTGTTGAAACATGGGGGCTAGGGCGGGATGTCAGTTTTGATTTTTTTGTAGTGATAAGCAGCCATTAAAAATGTAATTTCCTGTATTCCTTTACTTATTCAGACATTGCTTGTACTTCTAATACATATTGCACATCAAAAAGACTCTCTCCTTCCCCTCTCCTTCCTTCCCCTCTCCTTCCTTCCCCTCTCCTTCCTTCCCCTCTCCTTCCTTCCCCTCTCCTTCCTTCCCCTCTCTCTCATTACAGTTCAGGGGTTTGCTCACATTGGCATTAAGGAGTTTGGAGTACTTTTGTTGCTTCTCATAGGAATGTTTACGATTTTGCAGGATCAGGTTCAGATTTATTACTTAGGCACTGACAATGCTGCTGTAATTAATCAGTTGTCATAAAGCTGTCCCTTCTGCCTGTATTTGTTGCTGGCCAAATTCATCACACTAGGGTTGATTGCAGACTGATAGTTAAAATTTAAATAATAATAATTAGTAAGTATTTTAAACAAGAAAAAAATCCCTATGCAGTTTTGAATTATGAGGGCATGAAAGGACTAAAATGTCTTTGCTGCTTTCATACTGTTGGAATTGGACAGAAACTGATCTGACTTCTTTTGAAACATGCTGCTTGTGATTAAATTGTGATTGTTTCTACTACTTTGAAATGGAAGAAGGAGAGAAACAGTTTCCAAATGTATCTTGCTGGCAATTGAAGGTTCAGAAAGGTAGGGTTTGATTGTTTCTGCTTTTTCTTTTGCTGTTTTCCTAAAGTTATGTTAGAAGGGCTTTTCAAAATTCCTATTTACTCAGACCATACAAACTTTATGCTTAACCAGGAAACACAGTGTCAAGTAGCGCCCAAGGAGTGATTACATTTGAGTTGCATTCCTTTCAGCAAGTCTTCCCATATCTCCAAGTGAGTACTCAAGTCAAAGATTGCAAGTCACTGTGTAAAATGGTACTTTCCTGACTTTAAGCAGGATGCACAATAGTGGTAGACTCTGATTTAAAAACAAAAAATACAAAACTTGGTCACATTTTTTTTTAAACATCACCACTGATCTTGCATGCTCTGCCTGTGGCATAGAGACTACTTAAAGCAGCAACTGAAGTCCAGTGTTGGAGAAGCTACTCATTTTTCTTTGCCAGCAATTTGTAATTGGCTGTTCTTATTGTCTTGCAAATTCAAGAAGTGTCTCATTCACATTTTAAGTCCCCATTTTTCAGTTTGTAGGCACATGGATATTTTTCCTGAAGCATTAAGTGGTGTCAGGTGAAGGTCAGTGCACTATAATAAACTGCCCTCAAGCACAAATAAGTTCAGGCTCTACTGCCAAGAGATGACCTTTCATTTCTTTTACCTGACTCAGTAAGGGCCCTATTCAGAATTCTTCACTCTCACTTTACTTAGGCAAAGTCCCAACCACTTGAATAGTTTTGCTTGAACAAGAAAGGTTACAAAAGTTCCCTAAGCATGGTATGATGATGGTAGAGGTTGCTGCATTGTAGATGAGTTTGATAAACTGAATTAGATTCATCATTTATTGTGGTCAGAAAAAAGAAATGAAAAGCGAGAGTGGATTTTATTGTGAATTATATGGCTGCCAACTCTGAAACTGCTACTACTAAGTACTGTTTCGAAGCTACATCTGATCAACAGAGATAGTGAGCAAAGATGTTTATGTGTTAAAACATTTGTTGTATATAAGCAGAAAATAATACTTGAATTTGAAGTCATCATTGATTTTTAGATACAGCTAGAAGGCTGTATATGCTGTCAGTTGGTAGACCTGTATTGTGGTAGTCACGCTTTCCTGCTCTTGGCAACCTCCTAATCCAGGTATGCTGTTGAGCTGTGAGGTGAACGGTCCCTCAAAACTAAGTGTAATAATTTTGCCCAAACTGCTGTGTTGCAAGATGGGATTGTGAATAGGCTAGCTTATCCTGAATAACATAGTGTATGGCTAAATGGGGAGGCAGGATACAGTCACCTTTTTACTGTGCTGTGACTAAGTTACTGCTGGTTACCACTGTTTTGTTAAAAAGATTTCCATTAGCCTGCCTTTCATTGCAAGCTCATGCAGGAGTTGTAGAGAAGTATGGTATTTCTTACTGATTTTTCTCTTCAACCCTTCTGGATTTTGCAGATATGGGAGTGGGTACTTGTATGCATCAGCTCTAGTGAATGACTTAGCAAGTAGCAAAGTCAATTTTCTGCTTTTAAAGTCAATTTATACAGTCAAGTCTTAGACCTACTGTCAGACAAACCTCTCTTGAAAGCAGTAGTAGATTTACTTATGGGCTAAGAAAAACTCAAGACTAGAACTTGACCTGGAAAGGGTGACTGGAAGTCAAAAAGAAATACAGTCTTCCTGACTCATTAGTTTAGTTTTTTGCATAACACTGTTAGCAAGGGTGACAAAGGTTGTTGGTGATTCTGTGAGGTTAGTATCTTTTATCTGCCAACCATAAACTCATTCTTCACAGGCCACTGGACAGCATCTGCCAAACTATCTATTTCCTAATAGGGAGATTTTAATCTGCAGTGAGTGAAATGTTTCAACTTTGCTGCTCAGTGATTGATAGCCTGAGATTCCTTGAATGTATGATTGATTATCTTTGTGGTTTTGTGTAAAGGACTGCTATCTCCTGTAGGAGTGTAACAGTTTATGCAGTTTACATTAAATGGACTGAAATACTGTCATCTAGACCACCAGAGCATATTAGGCATAGCAGCAAGACAAGATTTGTGGGATGTCTACAATCCCTTTCAAACTGACAGGATAAGAATAAACAGCTCCCGCTCCCCACCCTTAAAGGATCATGCAGTTCAGTTTTAAAATGCAGGAGGATGAAGAATTCACCACACGAAGGTATGATTGATACAAGTGTTAGGATATTTGTGGAAGTCTGAACCAAACCTGAACTGAATAAGGACTTCAGGAAAATTATATTCAGCGACTTCAATCTCAAGGAGTAGAATTGGGAATATAAATTGGTTTTGGATTTCAGAACATATGAATTTTACATTTCTTTTGCTGTCACTAATCATACTGAATTTTCATTTCTCGTTCTTAAAAAGACACAATGATACTGTTGTTTGTCATCCTTACTAGTTAACTAATTAAAGCTGGGTAACTTAGCATTTTCCTTTTAATCCCCATTAATATCTTCTTCCCATAAAGAAGAGATGCACCTCTGCAAATGTACCCCTTTAAATGGTAAAGGCTTAACAGCACAATTGACATCTGATGCTGCTATCTTGGTTGCCTACCCAGTTTTGTAACAGCAAACTTTTTGTAAGATTCTGTTTATATCAGGCAGAGAGAATAAAGATTTTCAATGACTATGTTGTTATGCTGGAGCCCTCATCTAAATTTTATTGTGGATGAAAGCTAAATAGAACTCTATGAAACAGTTCTTCAGTGTGTTCTCTGAGTTATACCTTTATTTATTTGCATGCAGAATTTAATATTTGCAAAAGATTTACAAGATGACTTATTGTTATTCTTCCAGTTGGCTGTCAGAGATCCATTGGTAGTCTGTTGTTTCATGATGAGTTTAAAGTCCCTGGTATTCTGTTTCGAAATTATGAAAGAAATACTTAATTTCACAGTGCTCTTGTTAGACCTCTCATTAGACCTATTATTCATCATTATGTAGGAATATAAAAGAAAACAATAAATCTTCAAATTCCACTGTTGCATTTCTGTACTGGTGTATGGGGAGCTTAACATCACAGAGGATTTTAATGAGAAATAAGTTAGAATCTCATCGTTCTTATAGTACTATTCAATAACAAAGTAATTTAGACACTTTTTTATAACTAGTTCATTTCAAGATGTTTCAGGCGCCTAGATTCTAAAATGTACAATGCAAGATGTCTAAGCTATGTGGTAAGCTGTGTTTCTCTCCATGATCTAGCAGTTGTTATCTGTACTGCCTCTTAAAAATAAAGCACCAAATTCTTGCTATAAGGTATATGGAACTTCCTTCCGAACAGACCTAGGCAGTTGATTTGTTACGTTTTGTTCGGCAAAGGCATGTTTAGTGTTTATCTGAATGCCATAGTATCACAGCACTATTTCTTTTGGACATATGTCACTTCTTTTTCAGTGGTCCCTAAAACATATCTCCATGTGGGTTCCTGAGAAGCTTCTACATCCTGGCATCTGGCCACTAGCCAGTTGAAACCCTGTGGTGCTGTCATACTGCACCTACTTAGATGGTGTTTAGTGCCCAGATTGTTCCAAATATTAGAGGACACTATTTGAATCTTCGAGCTTTTAAGAAGATAGTATACCTTTGCCTCCCTCATGCCCCATTACAGTACAGTGGCTTAAAACAATTGCCCAGTTCTTTCATGACAACTAGATTGCAGCAATACTGTTAGCTGAGCAGTGCTAGTCACTCTTACTTCAGTGGAGCTCAATTCAGGTGGGAATTACATGAAGGAGAAAAGAAATCTCTTCTTTTTGCCAAAATAAAGCAGTTGGGTTTGCTGACTGCGGGAGAGGACTGAAGGGAAGAGGACTTTCATCATGTTTAATGTTTATTACAAAAGCCCTGGTCACTTTTTTTGGACATTGGTTACTACAAAATGTACATCAGTAGATAGTTGCTGTTGCTTTTGCCTCCAGTTATGGCAGCATTGAAATGTATGTTAAAATACTTGCCCATGAAAACTTGTATAGAAAAGGGTTTGATGAGTTATTTTGGGATGCGTGCCCACATTAATCTCCATTGGAGAGAGTAGGAAGGCAGTGGTCTGCAGTGCAGTACTGCATTGAATCACAGTGGTTAGACACAGTTGCTGGACTACCAAGACACTGTTTCTTTGCTGCTAGAATACACGGGAGAGAGATACTTATTTGGCTGTGGCCTGGCATGTTCATTTATAAATGTATTTTCTTTGTAAGTAGATGGGCTAATAAACTGACACTGAATTGCGTTGCTTTTACCTGTACTAACAAGTAGGTTTGGGGTTGGGTTTTTTTTTTTTTTTCTTTTATTGTTCTTCTTTGTCAAAGTGCCATTCAAGGATGCTTAACCCAAATCAGAGAACTACAAAACAGGCATAGAAATCTCTGAAGTTCTCTGGGAGTGTTTTTTATCCCATTTATAGTTCTGTACACAGAGAATAATACTACAGAAGCCCTTGGAGTCGCTGTAGCTGAAGTTTGGAATTGAGCCCCAGGGATCTTAATGGTAATTTCAATGGATGCCTGTGTTGTATTTATAGATACATGTTCCAGTTAGTATCTGTTCCACTGCATAGGGTTTTAGTTTGGAAAATTAAGCATCTCTGACAATTGTAGATATGAATAGCTACCCAGAAGAGAAATATTTAGTCAGTCCTGATGAGACTATATTCCCTCTATTACCTTGGATAATCTGTAGTGATCTCTTCCAAGGATTAAGAAGTCTTCCATTAGAGGTTGGCTAACAAGTTTTAAAAGTGGTTTGGTTTGATTTTCGGAGTGTGCCTGTACACATACAGCTTTATGACTTGTCTGCTGTGGAACAGTGTATGAGTATTTCCAGAAAGCATTGTTATTTGGAGATATTACTTACGCAGGGAGGTGCTTCCTCCACTGATACTCCAAAGAAAATATTTTTCTTCTGAATAAGCAAGCAAAGATTTCAAGTCCCCATTGCATACTCTCCTCCCTGTTGTATTCTAACACTGATACCACAAGCACCTCAGAAATCTTGCAAGCAGAACAGATGGAACTTTGGGAAAGCTAATACTTTGAGATTGCACATGTTCATCTTGACAGGGACACCAATTTTATTTTTTTTTCTGAGGACAGTGGTAGTTTTAAGCATTCGTCTACTATTTAATTTCTTCCTTAGAAAAGCACAGCTATGAACTTCAGGATTTTTATATTGTTAGAAATATTTCTGCATGTTCAGAGAGCATTGCTGGCTCTTGATACTATGCTGTTAGTGTGAATCAGCCGTAATTTAGAGAATGGGCAGTTTCACATCAGGTTTTCTGTTTGTGTGGGAGCCATGCAGAGAGAGCTGTGGTAGGCTAATGATACACACATCTATTTACCAGTAAATTAAATATTTCTTTTGAAGGGTACCTTGTCACCAGGAACACTTGATCTTCACCTATGTATGCTGTAGAATGTTGCCTAATATTCAGGCCAAAAAAATTTATTCCCTGAAGCACAGCCTCCTATATTTTGTTCTTTTTTTTTTCTACATGGAGGATATTGATGCTCGGGCATGTATTTACAATGTTTATTGAACAGCATGAAAGTTAATTTTCATGATAAGTGGTTTAAAAAATGAAAAGAAGACTTGTGTTCTGCCAGACAGACGCTCTTATTAAACAGACAGATGAAAAGCAGTTTTTTCTCTCTCTTTGCAAAAGGAAGGTATCTTCTAACTGCACAATAATTATGTAATATATGTGATTTTTACTTGATGAGAGGGGTGTCTACCAGCTGTGTTACTGAGAAATAGCTGATTATACTGCTGAAATATGTTGTGTGATACTTTCCTTGTACATGTGCCTCCAATTAGCTTTGCCGAAATATTTGTTTTCTATGACCTTTTCAAATAGAATGTGTTATAACTCTGAGTGAGGCTGATGGGTCCTTGGTTTCCATGCAAAAGATGGTAGGTCCTCAGAACCATCATCTACCTCTAGATGTAAACTCCAGTTAAGTGCTGTTGCAAGCCTACATTTTGAAGAAACGCAGACTAAGATAGGTTGAAAGTTAGAAGCTTTTCTTTGATTTCAGAGAGACACCTTTTGTTCTGAAAACAGCTTTCATCAAGCAAATCATGAAAAGAGTGTAAGAAATCTGACATATTTACAGGTAAATTAGAGGGGCTAAAAGAGGCTCTAAGAAATTTCTGGTATTCCTAGTTGCTCTGACATGCAGTTATATGCTTTGCAATACCAGTATTATCAAGACTTTTACTAAATAAATAGACTCGAATACTGACATTTTGTACATACTACGTCTCTCAATTAAATATTTCTAGCCAGGGCATTCTGACTACCAGTCACAGCAGACAGTTTTACCTGAGTCTCCACAACACAGAGAGGGTCTTGAAGCAGTATATGAACCAAATCTAAAACACCACTCTAGCTACTTGCACCTAGTAGAAAAGTATCTAGAACAGTAACTTGTTGAAAATAAATTAATGCTCTTATTGCTTATTTTGTAGGCAAGATTGTAGTTGTTTAATCATAGCAGAGTTCACACAAGTCTATTTCTCTTGCTTGTCATAACAATGAAGTATTCACCTACATTTTGAATTGGTGCTTATAGAGATGTCAGGTATTTCCCCCTGACTTTTTAGACTGTTGACCATTCCGTTTTCCATATATTTCAATAACAATAAAACAGATTAATGTTCAGGATTATGGAAAGGTTAAGAAAGATTGTTTTATGAAAAGGGTCTTTAACATGTAATCTCCCTTTCCCATCTTATAACGCCCTTGGTTTGGAATACTCAGATTGTAGCAAAAAAGTTCTTTAAACGGAGAGCAAAATTTATTAAAATATATGTAATGTGTCTTGTTAGAAGTGGTGATGGTTTCTAATATGTAGAGCTGTGATAAATAGCACCTTTCATAGTTTTCAAAAGCTGAAACTGCTAGAACTTTTCAGTTCTCTGGGCTGATCAGTGTGGAACAGGCTGCTCTTAATGGTTGTGTGTGCAATGATTATTAGTGGATCTGTGAGCAAAGGGAATTTGCAGCCACATTTACATGACACAAGTAGAATATACTAGCTGAGTATTGAGTAAGTACTTTCAGACGGGAACAGAATTGCTCAGGTCCTTACATACTCTCAAGGTTTATCCAGTTTGTTCTGTAGTAATGATACAGAACAGCTATGGTGAGAGTTGGAATTCCTTAAATCAGTGAATGATGACAAGCTGGTATCAAGATTCCTATAGTAGCCTGCTTAGAGAAGGGAAGGTAAAAAAACACAGCCACCATGTGGCTTGGCTATTTTAACTTTGGTAATTGTGTGCTGGGCTTCTTTTTATATACCTACAGATACATGAGTGCATATTTTGTATCCATCCCATAAGCAGTAATACCAATTAACTTGTATAAAATACAATACTAAATACATGCTGCAACCAGTTGGGCTATCCTCTGTTTATTGGAGTTGTTTTCTAGTTTCCTTTTATTCTGCCTACAAAGGCTCTTGAAGAGTTGAGGGAACTTCTCAGTAAAATACAGTATTTGGTTTTATTGCTTCATAGAAAATTGTGGAAAACGTTACCTTGACTTTAGAGTGTCCTTACAAAATAACACAATGAAGTCAGTCAGAGGTCAATGATCTGATGGAGCTATATAGGTCCATAATTTCGAGCTTAATAATGTTTTCTAAAATGACTGCTGCTGTAGAAGGCAACATAAATTCAAGAACTGAAAGATGCACTTTGAGCTGTAATTTCTTGACAAAACATTGTTCAGTTAGAAGTGAGATTGTCTATCTATAGTGTCAGCATAAGAAATCGTTCTTCTAAAAACTGTAGTTACTAAGCACACTTTTAAAAACGATGCCAGGGATTAGGCGAAAATTGCACAGCCTGTCAATCTGAAATCTTGAAATGAACTTAAGATAGATTTGCAGTAGTTTCCACACGGTTACGTCCCAAGAATCTCTCTGTCAATTTGGAGAGAGATATGATCTCATTTTTGTGATTCATTTTACCTTTTACATAATTGTTCTCTGCCTGGAAACCACATATGAGAACTTTAAATGCAGTAAGCATTTGTGAGAATTAGCTAATACTTTCAAAAGGTGAAAGAGCGGGCAAAATCAGACTAAAATCACAATTTCAGTGCAACCTGAATCTTGAGAAAGAGTCATCTTTCTGGGTTATTTCAAAAAAGTAACAACAATTAATTCAATTTCTCTGGCACTCAATTTGATTTTGTGTTTTCTGGTCTTTTTTTTTTTTTTTTTTAAGTTGTATAAATGTGATCTCCATGTAAACTACCTTTTCAGGATCTGAGGGTTATAAATCATATCAGAATTACTAATCAACTTAGCACTGCTACTCCAGCACACTTCCTTTGCAGTTGATCTCAATTAACTAAATATGTCATAATTCATGCCACAACAATATAGTTTATTTGATTATCAAACCTATTACTATCGTGTTAAATCCATATGTAAACTTATTACTGAGTTCGAGGGTTTTAGTGAATTTTAGATCAGGTTCGTTATTATAATATTTTTACTCTTATGATTTTTTTTATTACTAGTGCATATTCAGCAAATACATAACAAGTGTTGTGAACAAAGGTTAAGAAAAATGAAATTTAGAGGAAAATTAAAGAAACAAATCCTATTGGTCGTATATAATATGACTGTAGCTCACAACCTATAAACGAGCACTTTCTTGCTTTTCACCTTTACTTACAAGATTAATGTCACAATCCTTGTTAGATGTTTAATTAAATTTTATGTACTTCAACAAAGACTGAAGCACAGTTGTTTGAATTGTGGCACCCTCCAGCATAACTATTTTTACAAGCCAAAATTTGCATCTTATGAATGCATGTTTTGGGAAATCATATGTATGGCCACTGTTGCTTTTCATGAACTTTGGGTCTATCTCCTAGATTTTCAGAGGACAATTAAATGTTATACAGTTGGATGCCAAATAATCAGGTTACACATTTTTCCACTGAAGTCCAAAGAAATGAGCTGAAATTGTTCTTTGAGAAGTGGAATTAAGAAAGAGTTCTAGAAATGGGATGAAAATTTCAGACAACTTCAGAATGGCCCTCAACCTCACAATTCTTGTTTTCTTTAGGGTCTTTGGCACTTCTACGTAGAAGCACAAGGTTATAGAAGTGTAGGCACCTTCACCTGGATTAGTCGGTAAGGCAGTGGATAAGGTGTGGCCCTGAGGCACCAGGGAGTGCCCCTCTGCTTCCTGCACAGAGTGTGGAGTCATGGCTGCCTATCATGGCGGGGAGGGCATGACTCACCAAGCTGTTATGCAAAAGCAGATGATTCTAGAGACAATTGGTAGGT
The DNA here is from genome assembly GCA_013400195.1 of Aramus guarauna. NCBI lineage: Eukaryota > Metazoa > Chordata > Aves > Gruiformes > Aramidae > Aramus > Aramus guarauna. The sequence goes on from VXBL01007578.1 coordinate 188,246, forward strand.
GCACCTGTGAATGTAAGAGGCTTATCATGTGCCTGTGTCTGTTGTTGTTTGTGGAGTATACTTACTGGACTCTTGGGGGTTTTTCTGGGTTTTTTTTGTTGCTGGTTTTTGTTTTTTGGGTTTTTTTGTTTGTTTGTTTTTTGGTGGTTTGTTTTGATTTTTTTTTTGTGAGCATTTAGGCAAAGAAATGAAAACTACTGGATCTTGAACAAGCTTAGATTGGAGACAGGCACTGAACTTTTTTGGACTGCAGTAGTTCTGGACACAGCCAGAAAGAGAACTTTAAAGTTTTCAAAGCATCTAAAGTAAAACAGTGAGGCACCTTCAGGGTTAGGTGGAGTAACTTGCAATTTTTGTTTTAATGAAAATGTTTGCTCCATGTAAGCATCAGAACTTTTCATCACATGTAATGCTAGATTTCTCTGTCATGCAGCTTTCAGAGACAAGTGTATGTTTTAGTGTAATTAATATTTGAAGAGATTAAAACTGTGGTGGTGGGTGTCAACAGTTGCAGCCCAAGCTGTTGGATGTATGCACAAATTGTGTAGCTAGATAAATCTGGTGCACTGTGAGGTGCTTTATCAAAGTCTTGTGAATGTAGTGAATTTTGGATGCAATCCAAAGGACTTGCGTTGAACGTCATTTAATAGGTGTGAACAACTAAACTAATAGATACACTATACATTATCAATGTGCAAGGCAAGAGATTTAAAGGCAATCTTAAAGGGTATAATAGTTTTTCTTGAAGTATTTCTAAATATTATTTATTCATTATTTTTCCCTAAATAATACAAAGAGAGACCTTTGTACATCAGTGGAAACATGACTTTGGAATCATGCTCAAGTTTCATGGATACTTCAAGTTGCCATTGTCAGTAGCTGGCAAGATACATAATCTAACCAGAAAGATAAATACTGCAGGAAATTTAAGTTGGCTTACTATATATTTAAGTCAACAAGATAAAATAGGCTAAAAGCTCAGAGCAATTCTGAACTTAGTTGTGTGAGTGTATGCTTCTACATGATGTATCTCACGTCCTTGTTATGAGTTAAAATAGAGGGTCTTGGATCATTTCAATAGGCACTGTACATATGCACATGTTAAGAAATTTCTCTTACAGTTAGTACATAGATGCACATGGATATATGTGAGTCAACAGGACTTAATAAGTATAGGTTGATGCTAAAATGACATTGGAATTTATGAAAGTGAAATCCCATCCACTCACAATACACAAAGGGTATAGTCACATGAAAAATTGCATATGAGTGGTCCCGTGATATATAAGAGGTTAGGATAACTAATTCATTGGCTTTCTGCAAATTTTCTAACCACTTTGTAGGAAGACATTTCTTTAAGTTAATTAGCCGAGGGGGAAATCTCACTGCTGACTTCTCAGTAGACTTTTTTCCTCTTTTCTTTACAGTGAGTGTTGAGAGTAAGTGTGAGGGTAAATTTCAGGAAATGTCAGGACAAAGGATGTTATGATTAACTCGTAACTTGGTATTGTAGTTGCTGAGACTGGTAGCAGCAGTTTGAAGGTCACTCACCTGCAGTGTGAAAGGGGTGGAGACTTTAATCCGGGTCTTTTTATCCAGTCTCATTTTCTGTGACCTGATGCACATTTTATTATATGCAATGAAACACCTCTCCCTTTGTCATGCCATGATTGTTCTGGAGAGGAGGTTTGAATTCTGGCCGATCCTGTGTGGTGGGTTGGTCGGTTTGTTTTATTTTGGTGGGATTTGGGTGTTTTTTTTTTTTTCTTTTGTTCGTGTGTGTTTTTTCTGTTTTTTCCCCTACACAGTTTCACAGATGTTGTTATCATCCCACTTGGAGGTGAAATGGGAAAGATTGCTGAAATGTCAAATATTTCAATGCCGTGGAGAAAGTCTTGCTAACACTGCTGCAGTACAGGAGTGTGGCTTGTTGTGGTTGAGATAGTAACCCTATTTACAGCAGAAGAGATACTAGAAAGTCTTTTGCTAGGCAGGTCTATAGTGCTTTTAAGCCCTTTGTGGGAAGGTAATTTGACTTTTACATTTGCAAGACTTATTGCAGTGACTAGCATATAGTACACCTCCTTAGGCTGTTGAAAGTTTCCATGCCAAATTCCATGTTATTTAATCCTAGTGTTAACTGTCTAGCCATTTCAGGTGTTCATTTTGCCCCGGACCTTCTGGCGGGAAAATGATTGTCACATTTGCACATTTTCATATCAAAAACACTACTGCCAAAAATGACATTTCTTTCAATAGGCTGTAAGCACCTAAGCATTTAAATAATTTTGAAAACAAGCCCTAGTCACTTAGATACTTAGCAGTTTTTACACTGTGTACTATAAATGTTTTCAAAAGAAATGCATCTATGAGTTACAGTAGGAAGTGTTTTGAAAAAGGTATTGAAATACTGTTGAAAGTTAAGTTTGTAATGCAACCTGCCATTGACAATGAAGATACAGATGAACTGGAAAAATTGAAAACATACACGTGGACTTTAAGCACTCTCTTGAAGAACAAACTCCAGAAATACCAGAGGTCCCTCCTCTGCTTCTTTGCAAAACTAGATCTATATAATTGTATCTTTTCTGCTTTTCAAATGAGATGCAATTTACAAAGTGGATTAGGGTACTGCACATTTCTCTTTCTGTGAGTTTGTATTCCATAACAGTGTTCTGCTGAGATTGTGTCCCTCTATACAAGGATGTTGGATAAAATGATTATTGTGGAGTGAAAACAACTGGAAGAGTTTGCATCTGGAAAAAACCAGAATGATAAGAACTTGAAACCATGTTGGTTACAATCCATGTTACATACATATCCTCTGTTTTCGATCAGTGATATAAAAGACTATTGCCTCAGTATGTCTGGTAATTAAGAGTCAGGTTGCAGGAAGAGAGACATTTGTTTCCTTCACAATTCAAAATGTCTTGTTAGTAAATAGTATCCTAGGCTATCTAAATGCTTTGTGTTAGTGCTGTATACATGGACTTGCCTAGCATTTAAAGGAATGTGCCATTTTCTGGTACTATGTGCTAAAAACTCAAATGGCATAAAATGTTGCAGGAGATCTAGGCTACAAATCTGTTTTCAGAAGTGCTACCCATCTCTTAAAAAACAATTGTACAACATTAAGCTGTGAAATTGGTGAATAAATTTGAGAAAGCCTCTTGGATCTACTGACAACAATGGAACTACAGAAGGAAAGGATGAAGTTTAGCTAAGCCCTAATGACTAACTCAAACCTGTTAGGTGCAGAACTTTTGTCATGATACTTTCCCAAATACTCAACTTTTAATACCTTCAATTAAAAAAAGATCAATCAATTAAAAAAAATTTAAAAAAAGGAATTTTCTTTTAAAGTTTTTAGAAGTATTTTTGATTTCCTAAAACAAATTTGTTGTTCTTTGATTTTTATTTGGGGGGGGGCATGGAATATTTAGCTCGTCTCTGTTTTTTATTGCAGACTGTATGAGCACTCACAACAGAGTCATCCTTGCATTGCTCACAAAATGGAGAGTGTATTAATAATATTATGATACAATAGAAATTGGTAACCCAGTTTCAGTTCTATGAATTCTGGTAACACAAGACTTTAAAGCTGTTTGCTTTATTATCATACAAGTGATATACCAGGACTGTGAGATAAAAAGGCAAGTAAGTTTAATATCAGATTTGCATCCTTGGGAATCAAATCGAGAATTTGCATCCCATGGTCTTTCAGCAAAGCACTTTGGCACTGTTGAAGTCCTGTTGCAAAAATTGGGGTGTGTCCAGTCTATTCATGTAACATACACAAGAATTCCAGTTTGAATTGCTGTAAAGTCCCAAAAATTGAGGTAGAAATGACTAATGTAGGTCTGTATCCAGTTTCATAGACATCCTGGAAAATACTGAATAAGCAGTGTTAAATGTTTTTCTCTTTCTGTAGGATTTGTGTGTGATCGGCATTGTGCTGTACCACAGTGAAGAGGTATTTTTCACTTCAAGAGACCTGCCATTAAAAGATCATGGTAGACAGGTTAATAGTTTCTTTGAGGTAAGTGATACAATAAAACATTTAAAATCTTACTGAATATGCTGTTAACACACTGCAGTAAATAGCAATTTGACTGTCTCTTGCTTTGATGTTAAAAGTGTTCATATCCTAGGAGGATAAATAAAAATCTTGTCCAAAGACCAAATAATCAAGCACATGCATACCAGGCATAGCATTGTTTGGTGACAGTAAAAAAAAAAGAAAGTTCTCGGTGTTTGTTTATGGTTAGAGCATCTGTTAGTGTGTGCCAATGTGATAATATATGATTGGGAAGTTCCTTTTTTTTTTTTTT
>VXBL01007578.1:192602-232046 GCA_013400195.1 Aramus guarauna
TTTTTTTTTTTTTTTTTTTTTTTTTTGATGAGGCTGTACAGCTGCAGTCACTAGGCTTAAATTACTAAATTACTTATTTACATGTTTTACTACCTGTGCTGCAATGCATTCAGGGGTTTATAGTATGCATTCCTGAAACAGTTTGCCAGTGGGCAAACATAGGAAAGACCTTTCAAACAGCTTTCCTGACAAAGGGAACATTCAACTGTTTCTAAGCTGGTCTGTCCAGTTCTGTAGTTGGGCAAGCAGATTCAGAGGAAACAGGCAGCTGTGGTGCTACATGAACAAAAGTTCACCTCCCATGAGGAATGACAGCTGCATGCTCTTTCATTTATATGGAGATACTGTCAGCAACACCTCTGATCTAACCTTCCTTCTTGGGAATTTCAGACATCCATCTTCGAATTGCAATTCTGGCACTCTCCTAATATTCCAGGGCAGATTACATATCAAAATGGATCTGTCACACATTATTGATGCTATGTGTGTTCACTTTCCTGTTGAGAGTTCTCCGTGCAGATCTCCTCCCATGCTGTCCCAGACCTAGGCAGTTCTGCACACTTTCATTTGGGAGGAAGTTGGGAATATGAGACGAGCCATACTGCACTAGTCAGTACTAATCACTTGGGTAAAATACTTTCACTCCTTTCTGGACAATCCACAGTTGGCTGTGATAGCCCTTCTAAGGGACAGCAACCATGCAAGAGATCTATTTTGGTACCCTCCAGCTTCATTCATGAAGAGCTCATACTCTCTGCAATGACAGAGGAAGAACTCTGAGAGGTGTTCCTAAATGAGATGTTAAACAGCAAACTTTTTCTTGCTATTCACTTTGCTCTGTGCTCCCCCAGTTAAACAGAAATTGGTATTGCCAGTAAAAGAACATGAGCTTGTTTACTTTTTGCAGCTTGCATAGACTGACAGTTTAAAGCCTAACTTTGCTTTAAACTAGGTACTTGGCTCCAACTAGTGCCATAACTGTGAGAGCATGGATTGTACCAGCAAGGTTCTTACACAGAGGCCTAAGTGAAACAGCCATCAATCAGCTGCAATTGGTACCTGGACCTGTTTATGTATACTTGAAAAGTTTGGCCTTATTTTAAGGAGCACTTGTTCTTTTTGGTTTTTCTGCACAATAAGAATACCTGAAACAAACCCACTGAAATTGGAGAAGTCTATTTTTGTAGCTTGGGAGGCCTAACATTAGTCAAGCATGACAAATAAAAAAGCCTAGTCCAGAGAAGTTAGCCAAAGCAAGCTACTGAGGGAAATAACATTAAAAAAATCAAATTGCCACACACTGATTTGAAGCTAGAGGCTTACCTCAGGATAACATAAGTATTACTGGCAGATTTCCTGTGTGTTTGAAAGAGTACGTTGATACCATTGTTTCTGAGAGATCCAATTGCAGATACAGAAACAAACTTAAAACCTAGCTTCATTGTCCCTGAGCACGTACATACAGATGGTGATTACAGTGCAACCTCATTAAGGAATGGTCAGGAAAAGCTTGGCACGGGGTAATCACACATATACTAAAAGTTTGCATTTTAGAACCAAAAACTTTAATCTGGTAAGTAATTTGAAGATTACAATTCTCATTCAGTTCAGAACTCCTAACCTTGTGCATGATTTCAGAAGAATTTATGCATGAAAATCTGTAGTCCTTCAGACTCATGAGAAAAATTCTGTCCTTCTGTTGAGCATGAAAGCATTCATTTCCTTATGCAAAGTTTGAAATTTCTCTGACATGCTCTGAGGGGTTATAGGGAGACGAAGCCATAAGGGAGCAGGGAGTGGGTAGGAAGATTCTGAAAAGGAAGTTAAATACAATTTTCAGAGGATGTAGGCTGGGCCTGTTGGAGACTGAGCTCTGCCTACTTTGAGGCTTGTGTTTTCATTGACCATAGTTAGGAGATCACTTGAGCACTTGAAAAAGGGATATGCAGGTCAGCTAAAGACAGGCCTGATGATGTCATTCTGCAGTTTGGATGTCTGAGTTCTGTTTCTATTTCTACCTTTGATTTTGGGTGTGATTGGCAAATCAGATTCTTCATTCATGCCTTTGGCTTCCATCCACCACTGTGTTATTCAGCCTTGCTCTGAACTGCACATTTTGACTTTTACTGTGGTTTCTCTATGGTGCCTTACGCTGGCTCCGATTTCAGCCACTTCCTCTGTATTTTACTTTATCACAAATGATAACTTTGTGATAGCTTTGTGAAAGCTTCCTTCTAATGGACTTTTAAAGTATTTTAGTTGTTTTTTTCTAAATTAATGTGGCAGTAAGGAAGTAATGACTTTTTCTTGCCTTTGAATGGTTTATTGCTTTGAGAGAGAAGGGGCGTAGAGATAGGCTGTATGCAATCAGTACTTACCTAATGATTCCTTTTGCTATATGTTGGCAAGAACACACACAGAAAACTTAAGAAAAACATTCTAGTAGAAGAATATTTGTATTGGTGGCAATGAAATGCTTAGTCTAAAAAAACCTTTCTGTTTAGGAGGTCTGTCTCTGAAAATACCTGAAACAATGGGAAATATTTAAAGTGTTACTGTGTAGGGAGCAAAGGAAGGAGCTGCGAGTAGGAAGCACAGCTGGATTTTGTCTGGTCCATTAGTTTGCAGATGGATTTCGTGTCCAAATCTATCAGTTCTGCATTGAACTGCATTGAAATTCAGCAAATCATTAGCAGCTTTCCTCTTTATAGAGGGTCTGAAGCATACTCTTTGTAGACTAAGAAGTCAAACTCCTGATAGAAATAAAGATATCTTAATCCTACTTCTCATACATTTCTGTTTTTTCTGATGAAGGGGCTTGCTAGCAGGGGGCAAACCAGTCCCCGGTACAAATTATAGCAAAGAAAAGATCGAGGTAACTGAGCCTAACTTGTAATGGGCTCATAGGAGTCATTACAGTGGTGAAGCTTGACAGAACAAAGTTTGTTTGGGCTTGGTTCCCATTATGACTCCTTTCAGATTGAAGATGTGGGGACTGGGGCAATGCTTGGCTGCTTATCCTGAGTCTCTGGTGAGCTGTCTCCGCTACTTTCCATCTTCTGTGCCCATTAGATTATTCAATTTCTACAAGTGTTAGGCAGCTGGGGAAGAACCTATTTTCTGCAAAATCATGGTGATTCTTTGCATGTTTCCTGTGTGCTGGAGATGGAGTGTTCATCTGTAAAATGAGGAGCCAGAGCTAGAAAAAGGCTTAGTACACAGGTGGGTGAATTCTTACTTAGCACTTTAGAAATCTTGCAAAGCATATGTCAGTTTGACACCAACTGCTGAGGTGTTAAAGTATGCACTGCCAAAAATACTTCATTTTAAACCTAAAGTTATGTGAAATACTATCAAAGTATTCTACTTGGTACACATTTTCTTTATAAACAGACAAATACATGTATGTACCTTGTACTTTCTGCTGTGAAGAGGACGTTTCATACAGTTTAGTAAGTCTGCTTTGGTTAGTAATAGTATTCAAATGTCTCAATAAGTTCTTGCAGTATGAAACTGTGTAATAGGCTGTACATATGTGGTTTGTGTTAGTAGTAATTATATCTTCTGTTTCACTGTTTGCTTTTTCAGACTTCTCAGTTCCCTAGCAGTGCTGGGATTTCAGTTTGTCATCCCACAGCCTTCAGTTGAACACAGAAAGGTAAGCATTAGAAATATTCAGATTTTGTATACTTAAAGGTAAATGTAGAAAACATTAGAGTAAGATGCATAAAGCAATGCAATCTAAATAAAAGAGGCTCATCATGGATAATTAGCTGACTTATAAATAGAAATAAAGAAATTTTATGGAGCGTTGTAGGTCACAAATAGATCCATGTCAGCTTATTCAAGCTTTGGAGCATTTTCATCATGTAAGACAAAGGGGAAGAAGAATTCATGTCAGTGAGAGCAGCGCTCAGACATGGAATGATTAGCAGAAGCAGTCAGTTGCTCATAGTTAGCTCTTTCTCTTACTGAGATGGAGATGTCTGAAATAGAAGTTGGACCCAAACCACACTGTATTGCTAGATTTAAATTGCTAGAGATAGGAGCTGGAAACTGCTGAACTTCCCTGTTGTGCTCTTGTGAATGGTTCACTCCTCATAGACATTGGCATGTCTAAGAAGGCTTGCAGCCTGCACACCTTCCATCCTGCTCAGTATTAGTGATGTCTCATCTGGAATACTTAGATTAGGTTTTTGCCTTGCTTTTTGGGAAAGTAGTGGACAATTTGGAGAGAAATGGAGGGCAGCAGTGATTATCCTCAAGAGGTTTTAAAGTCTTACCTCTGAGGGAAGTTTGAATGAATTCAGGTAGTTTAGTCTAAAGATTAGAAGACTGATGAGGAGGCAGATATTTCAAAAACATTTCTGGGTGCTAAACAGGTGGCTATTTCTGTCTGTGGTGGAGCAGATGAGAAGAAATGGATTTAAACTGCGACAAGGCAAACTTAGGTTTGATGTTAGAAAAAATTTCTCATAGTAAGGATATAAAGAAGAATAGATCATATTGACTGGATAATATTTAGAATTTCCATGATGGAAGTCTCTGTGAATGTGTTGGAGAAGTGTTTGTCAGGAATGATGTGTTGCTGATTCTACTGGGGACCTGAGGGGTGACCCCTTGAGTGCTCTTGTCTTTATGGGCTCTGACCTTTTATCTGTATTCCTCTCATCTCTTAATTGGTATTCAAACACAACCAGTTAATTATTAAAGGTATCAAATTACCTATTTAAAAAAGTTTGCTTTTTTCCTGTAGATTTAAAAATAATAATGCAAGATGCATATGTAATTTTAAAAGGTACTTTTTAAAGGAGATAAGAGGCAAGTTTGTGGGGTTTCCTTTTTTTATGTGCATATGCCACCGTTTTTAGGGCAAATAATTATTTGGACAGTAACTCCGTAAGTATGGACTAGAAACCTGAAGCTGTCCAATAGTCATAGTTCCTGAAGAACGTAGCTGTCGTGTGCAATGACTTGTGCAGCCTAATTGTAAGGCAAGTTAAATGAGGTCAGTAATGATGCAGTCTGAAACTGGCATGGTCCAGTCTGCAGCATTTCTCAACCTGCCCAAGTGCTCTATTCTAAACCTGAGTGCAACAGTGATTTTTTTAGATCTATTTTGTTGTGCAGTTGAGATGGTCGTGTTTGCTGCTGCTCTGTTTTCAGTACTCTGTCTAATTAGACACTCTTTTGTAACATTGACAGTGGAGAGATGCTGCAATCCAGCTTCTAAATAGCCTTAGGTTGAAAAAAATCTGCTAACTAAAATAGAGTAAGTCAAAGAAACAATTACTTCATTCTGTGAGGCTCCGGAATTAATTTTGATAAAAGCAGATTCTTTGTTTTCAGTGGAATGAGAAATGCCATGGGTCTTGAGTGTCTTCCGTAGTAGTTAAAGGGACTGAAGGCATGGCACTAAGGGGCATGGTAACCACCTTGGAGCTGTTCTTTTTACTGAAAACAAGAGAGGCAGAAGTTTCCTAGTGATGATCTCATACAGGCTCCAAGTCTTTCTGTCATTCTCAGCTCTTACACTATGGGAGAAGATTCTATTCATGCCGAACTGTGTTTAGACTGGAAGTCTGTATTTATTAAACTTTACAGAAACCTTCTGACCCACCTATCAGCTCCAGACAACAGAGGCTGTTAGTAACTCTGAAAGCCAAGTTAGACATGTTTCTAACTGAGTGCAAGTTCTCAGCTTTGTAGCTCTGGAAGTTACTCCTGTTCTTTTTATGCAGTAACCTGGATGTGTGTTTGCTGGCATCCCTAGCCAGCATCTCCTGTGTATTTCTGCATGGATGTCTCTGCTGTTTGGCAGAGTTCCTTCTATGTGAGAGGAGGTCAGTTTTGCAGGAAGAAAGGGAGAAGGAGGAGGGAAGGATTTGGTGAAAAATGTCATTTAAACAATGTACTGAATAACAAAAGTGGTGTATGGTAACTTTCATATACACGCTCAGAGGGTATGGTATGTGGAAACTGAGTAACTAGAGCTGAATTCTAATAAAACATTAACTTTGCCTCAATCCTTATTGTGTGTTTATTTTGCAGCTTAAAGTTAAGCATGTGTGTATGATTGATGCTTGAATGTGCAGGTTGGAGAGTGTTTGGATTCTGTCTTGTGCATCCTGCATATAGATAATTTTGCTCTGAAAGTTGTGGACAGGGAAATAAAATCAGAGAATTGGACTTGGATGAGTAATTCATTAAATACTCATTAAAATATTTCCAAATTTTCTAGATTTTTTTTTTTCCTAGCACTAAAACTTTTGGTAAGATGAAATAAAATCCAGGACAATCCCCAAAGCAGCTGATGGAAATGCAGTTGTAACTGGTTTTTGAACACCCACAGTTCAGCTGTGATTTTTTTTTTTAGAACACTTAAAAATATCAGCAAGTACTATTTTCTCTTTATTTTAAAATCTTAATAGATTTTCATATTTTCTTCTTTTTTTTGGAATCCATATTTAAAGTCATACTAGTTTCAGAAAGGATGACATGATGTAAATTTTTGAACAAAAATCTGTTTGAAGTTTCCTAACTCTTGTAAAAGTTTTTATTTAGCTTCAGTACATTATAACTACTTAAAGTACCATTTAGCTACTCTTTGCTTCGTGGCATACGTTTAGGACTTTAACATGAAGAAAGAAGTTTATCTTATCAAGCAGCAATTTTATTTATTTATTATTTTTTTTAAGGGAAATTTCATCAACAAAATCTGGAAAAGCAGAGCTTAGCAGGTTGCTTTCCTCAGATGCACACACAAAAATCCATTTCTGGCATGACAGCCTGGGGACTGTTAGATAGAAGAATGAGCCAAATTGCTTCCATAGTAGGGAAGTGCAGATAGCGGAAGTAAGACTTGGGGGAATGACAGGACCAAATGGGAAAGTTTTTTTTAATTTTTTTCTCATTTGCGGTTTATTCTGTAACTCTTCTGCTTTCAGGACAGACAGACAGACACACACACACACACTGCACCCCACCCCACTCACCCATCCCTTCTAGAACTTGTGTTTCCCTTTTGCTCCTTAAATCCACCACATAATAGCACTGTGTTGATTGCATTGGCAGAATACATGAAATTGAATTAGGAGCTTATCAGAAATTCTTTTAAACAAATTACTCTGTCACTGTGGATTGATCATGTGGCTCTATGCAATTTCCCTTTGCTTCAGATGCAGATTAAAAATACTGCATCTCCTCTGCTTGCATGCACCCATGCCCTTATCTAGAGTTTTTAAATTGCTTAACATCTACATTGGTTTGCTGTTCCCAAAGAATTTTTCTAAGTGTAGAAATGTGATAGGATGGCAACAGCTTTGTCAAAGCTGAAGATGATTGACCTGGAAAAGGCCTAGAGTAGTACAAGCTAAGTGACATAGATCACAGATGATAGTCAATGATGAGGAAGTAGTTTATTAAAGAAGCCTAATTTGTGATATAGTGAGGGTCTGATGCTTATCATCTTTACCTTACTGTAAATCAGAAGCAATCCTACTGCAGATAAGGAGTGATTATGTGGAACTGGTAGAAGTGAGGTCAGGAGTGAATCATCTGTTTACTTGGAAATACTTAGTGGTCTCACAGAAAAATGGAAAGAAACCTCTGCCTTGAAACACCAGGCTCACAGAGTGCAATGGAGGTGGTCTCAGTGTGAAAAAAATTAGCCAAACTGGGAGGAAGCTTCAAGCTCTGTTGGCACAAAAACTGTTCTGAACTTTTTTCAGAGCTGTTTACTTTCTAGACTATTTAAATAATGTTAAATTTTCTTCACATGTGGTCAAAGTTGGTAGAAAGGGCAGTTAAGCTTTCCAGGCATTGTAACTCCCTTCAGTGATTTGTGAATACAAAGGTCTTCTATTTCCAGGCTTTTTAGCCCTTTAATCTTCACAGGCACAGATGTTCAGACAGAGTTTTTATACAAAGAACGGAAACCCAAATCGTTTAAGCTGGTAATATTTACACTTACCACGTACTGTAAAATTCGAACGGTTTACTACATTTCTGATTAAAGGCTTCCAAAATGCACTGAAGGATTAAAATAGCAGAGCATACTAACCAGGCAGACATGTACACATTGTGTCATGATGTTTTGTTTGGCCTCTACTCCATTTTTCTACTAGCCTTGAGAGTTCTGAGTAGTTGTTATCTGCAATTTTTAGGGGCTTTTTGGTAGATTGTTTTTTTTATCAAACCACCAATGTTCCACATTTTTCTTGTAAGAGGCATAAAAAATATGGTTGTTGCAAATGACTGTCTATAAAATAGACTGTAAAGACTTTCTGCTGGGAAATTGTTGTGGCTATATAGGTATGGCCTTTATTGGAAATCAACTGAGCTAATACTGGAAGAATATTCCTTTAAGATGCTTAGACTGGAGAAAGAATTAAACCAGTTCCATAGATGTGTTTACAACACTGGCAGAGAAATACAATAAAGTTACAATTGAGCAGGTTCTAAAACTAAACTATAATTTCCTCAGGCCATACAAAATTTGGCGTGCTTTGCTCTGAACTGCAGTTCAGTTCTAGTTTCTGTGAGTTAGCCTGCTTTTATTTTTATACTCTTGAAATTTTAAGAGGGTAAAGACTAGCTCATACTTTGTGGGATTGATCATTGATCAGTTATATAATAAGATGATGAATGTTCATGAAGATTTCTGTGTTCATGTCATCCCAAATATGACATACGCATTTTTAACAATAATAATATACTATTATAATTGCTTTTTGAATCCTCAGTCTAAGCTTGACTGATAAAATCTGCATGCATATCTTTTGTGACAGGCTGTGCCCTAGCAAAATCTTCAGTCAGTTAGAACTGTAAAATAAAGGAGTGGTGACCATGGGGTAGTGGAATAAATATGAGGAGATCACGTTTTCCAAGTGCCTTGACATTCCTTTAAAATGACAATTTAGTGTCATAGCACGGGTTTTCATGTGTGGTGAAGAAGGGCCATGGAAGGGACAGTGATAAAATGCCTAAAGCCCAAAGGGTGTTGAGGAATATTAACAGGATTAGGGCTCTTTGCTCTGGCAAGCACAGGCCAATTATGATAGTAATAGTTTAAAATGGCAGGCTGGTTTCTTTTATTCCACTTTGCATCCAGCATATGAACGTGAGTTTACTGAGTGAATACCATTGGTAGTGTTTTTCTGAGCAGGTGATAAAATGTTCTTCTGGATACAGTTTCTTTGCCTTTGGGTGAAAATAATACAGTAAAGCTTTGGAAAACATACATTCATGCCTCTTACATCCCTTTCAGATGTATAGTTAAGAATATGATTAGGAAAATTTATTCATGAATTCATTTAAATTCAGGGCATTTAACCAGGAAAAAGCATTACTGGATAACATGTTAGAAATTAAATCTATGAAATATAACATTATTGTGTCTAAACTGAAATTGGGAAAAAACCAGAAATGTTTGATTTGGTTTGGATATCTCTGGGTTTAAAGCTTGCTCTTGTCTTGTATTCCTCTTCAGTGTTGAATTTGGACTGCTATAACATGCTCAGTATCTGCAGAATACTTAGTAACGTTGGCTGTGGCTATAGCAGCTTACTTAATTATGTAGCTGGTTAAAAGGTATATACTGTCACCAAGCTTTATGATAATTATAACTGTGAAAGTCCATCATTAATTCACCTTTGGAGTACTGTATGCAGCATTGCACACCCATGTCAAAATGAAGGAGTAGAAAAGGTGCTGATAATGAGGCCAGGCCAAACTCTGGCCTGTTTTCCCTACAAAGAGAGACCGAACAGGCTAGGACTGCTGAATTTCAGAAACACATCCCAGAATTGGGTTGTGTTAGTGATTTCGAAGCAGACATCATGGTATGGTGAAGGAGAATAGAGTTCTTCATTTATTGCAATGAAAAAATGTGGGAGAGACAGTGAAATTGTCAGGCTGCATGTTTAACCGGAGGAAAAGGAAGCACTTTTTCAATGGAAGCCACCCAATCTTTTGGAAACCAAGATTAGAAATATGCTAAAAAAGGGATTAACTGTATTCATGGAGATTAAGTCCAGTATGGGTATGAAAAACAATTTGAATATGGTGATTAGCTGCAAGAGGCCCTTAAATTACTGATTCCCTGGAGGCAGAGGGGTCTGTGGATGTCTCTGAACGTGTCCTCATTCTTACACTGTTCCCTAAACTTTTGCTTCTTCCACAGAGTTAGAAACAGAATACTCTGATTTATCCCCTTTCTTTTCTACTTTTCTGAACAGTTAATTTCTGTGTAAGCTATAGTTCAATAGGATGAAGCACCCTACGGTGTTTAAAGCCAGTGCTTGTCAGATCAGTACTGCATTGTCAGTCATTGTCTTCACACACAACTAATTACATTTGAAATATTGGTGGCTTTCAGTTCAAGTGATACTTCCTCTTCAGGGACATTCTTGCAGATGTTTCAGCAACTGCTGTGGAAATCCCAAGATGTGGATCTTATTGCTAAATTCTCACAGAGGCAGTACTAGAAATTTGCATTGTGTTTCAATAGCTTGTATGCTCCTAGTTTTTGCTGGAGTTTTTGATTCAGGATCAGAGTGATTGCTGAATTATATGAATTCAAGATAAACTATATTTCTATTTAAAATGCAATCTATGTCAACCTACTGGTAGCATGTTTAATTCAGTAAGATCCAAGGTTGTAATATAGTAAAAGTAAGAAAAGACTCAATGCTTGTCGTAAGTCTAAAGCTACACAAATGACAACTATTGCATTAGGCAATGAATTAATAGAAAATTAGTCTGCCTAAAAGCTACTAAACTTGTGAAAATTCTATAGAGTAACTTTAAAATTTCTGAAATCCTTAAAATTTGGGAGTAAGCAAGTAAAGAATGTAAAGTTAGATTTTTTTTTTTCCTCAGAACATAAAAAAGTGGATGTAACTAAGGAAGCAAGAGACATAGTATTCTAAAATATCCTTCTTTCAGTTTTTTCAATTTATTACCCATGATATGCAGAGTTTTTGTAACTGTAAGCTACATACTCATGCCTGTTGCATTGAAGGTAAGTAAAATGTGTGTGAGAGATATTTAAAATAAAAAAGGCCTTAATGGCACTGTATTTCCTCTACAATTCACAGTAATGTTGAATGCTAGTTAGGGATTTTTAGTTCTGCGTTTAGGATTAAACTCCATGGATTTACATGTTCCCCGTGCATTTATTTAGTTCTGCATGGAATCAGTATTGAAGGTTTTGTATGCAGAACAAAACAAATGCCTGGTTAACATTTAAGTGCATGGGAGTTGTACACAGTTCATTTGAGAGAAAATTTGGGTGATGTTGTCTGTCTTAACTTGATTAGTTAACCCCAGGAAGCAAATATGATGCATGTTGCATGGACCTGGGCAAAATGGAGGAAAACAGCGGAATTAGAATTTGTCTGCCGTGTTATAAGTATCTCCCTCTTTTCTGTGTTGACTTCTGCTGTCTTAAGTTTATTAGTTTGCTCTGTTTGGTGTTCAAAAATGGTAAGTTAAATCACAAGTGTTATTTTACAGATCTTGTACAACAAACCAATTTATGAACAAACAAACCCCAGAGAAACAGGGAGGAAAAAACCAAACCTCTAAGATACAGAGAGATTCTTAGTATCTCTTAGAAAGACATCTAAAAATAATTGAAATTACATTGTTCCATAGGCTACCCACCCACAGTGGTATTTTTGTTAAGACTGGGGAATTCTCTTACCTGCTTCACTGTGCCTGAAACAAACTTTGGACTGGTATTGATGTTTTTCTCTTACATTATTTCTAAGTAAATGATCACAACATTGAGAAGTTCTAAGCTTCTAACAGATTCTGCTTAAATCAGATCATTTGTAACCACTTAAAATAAGGGTATTTTTCTGACTGTTTGTTTTCAGTTCAGCCAGGTTTATTTAGGTAAATAAAGTGTTTCCTTTCTGAAGTTTTAGTCTTGATATACTTTTTACATTCTGACCTCATATGTTTATTCTATATATGAATGATGTTTTTGGTAAAAAAAACCCGAACTAACTGCTTTAGAAACTCTGCCTAATTTCAAATTAGGCAGAATAAAACCTGAATGTAATGCAGCTGCTGTTCACAAAAGTAGCAAACTTGCAAAATACAAGAAGACTGGGGGAAAAGAACAGAAAGGGATACAGAATGCTGATGTATAAAGGAAGAAGAGTGACCCTGCAACTACCCTTCTAAAAACCTACCCTCAATTCAGTTTGTCACTCACTGTTAGAAAGGTGACAGATTGGAAGATATTTGGTGCATAACAGTCATTATGAAGAAAATTTCTGATTTAAAGAAACTTTGATAGCAACTTGATAGGAGTTAGTGCAGATGTGGAAATTGCAAGCGCTTGCACACCTGAAAGCTTACCTTTTCTTTACATTGTTTAGTATGCAGCTGCACCTATTGAAATGTGTTACTTCCACTTACAAACCTTGTCCTGCCAAAAATGTCCTGAAAAATGTATAGGAAAGAAAGGGCTAGAATCGTGGAGTGAAATTAAGGGGGAAAATAGATTGGATTTGTAGAGCAAAATATTTGGTTGATTAACTTGCAGTAGATAGAAATCTTTTTGATGGTGCATTTTTAGTTAGAATGAATATTACTAGGTCACTTAGAGGAAGAATCAATCATGAACTGGGGAAAGCAGATTAAATGGGTTGGTTATCTCCTTTTTGCAGACTATGTGATTCTATTAAAGAAATTACTTCCGTGACTTAACTTGGCAAGGAAAAATCAGTATGCGTTTCACTTGTTCCCCAGGGCAGGCTCAAACTCTTCCCTTTAGAAAGTGTGCAGTTTAATAGGTACTTTGTAAAGGGAGAGGAAGAGGGACCTAGTGTCAGGAATCTCTGAATATGTGGTATTTCTGAGTTATTCTGGAATGCTTCAGCTGTCTCCCATAGCTACCTATAATTTCTTGGCTATATTCTAGGGCTGTGGTAGAATTCATTACCGGCTACAAAGTAACTTGGAAATCACAGGACCAAAGGATGGGAAGTGACCTGTGAGTCCTATAGTTCAGCTCCTCTGCGTGGGGGAAGGATCAGATATACCTTTGTAGTTCCTGGTAGAGGTTCGACATCAGCTTCATGGTGTCAGGATCTCCTCAGACAATCTGTTCCTGTGCTTTCCACTAAGTAGTTTTTCCTACTATCAAATTTGGATCACCTCTGATTAAATTTAAATCCACTGTTACTTGTGTGTTGGCTATAGACATAGAGAACAATTTGGTGCAAAGAGAAAACAGACAGCTCTTTGTATTTATTTATGTAAACTATTTGGAAGACTCGTTATTGCCCCCCATGTTTTCCATTCCTTAATCTAAGCAGCTTCAAGTTATTCAGTCTTCAGTAGTAGGTTTCACTGAGTAGATTATGCCATTAATCACGTCATCTTCTCTAAAGATTCTTCTGTAGCCCTCATCTTTCTCAAAGCAAGAAAACAGAGACCTTAATTAAAAATAAAAGTGCATAGCCTGATTTGCTGCTGAAAATTCCCATCTCAGAATTTTGTCATCTTATAAGTAATATTGATTATACATCAGTATAAGACATTATGCTGTTTTATTATTACGTTCTTACTTAACTAGTTAGATTAAACCTTCTTGTGCTATGTCTAGAACTCTTTTACTGTGAAGATTAAGGGGAGTGAAATTACTTTACAATGTCTTCAGTCATTTTAAGTATCATTTTATCTGAAAAAATTCTTACTGCAATGAAGTTTGGCCGCCAGAAAGTTCTCTCTGCAACAGGTCAACACTTGTCACTATTATATCAGTTTCCATTTATGCATAATGAAATATTTCTTACATTAGTGGTGACCTGAATTGCTTGCAGACTAATAGATTTTAATTGTTGCCTGCATGAGTGTCTTTGGCTTTTAAAAAAAAGGTGTAGTGAACCATCATAGAAATGATTAAGAAATAGTCTAGACTAATGAAACCTGCCTTGTCTGATAACAAAGGAAATTTAGTTTTATAATAAGTAAATTTAACTGCAAACTGAGGTCAGACCAGAGGAGTGTCTCTGTGTGTAACCATTATCATTTTGTATCTGTGGTAGAACAACATTAATGTGTTGTGTAAGAATGAACAGTGAATATTCACTGAAAAAAATCACAAACTGAAGAATAGCTTGTTTAGTTGTTCAGATTTTGAGCCAGTGGTGTTCTGTTACTGGATATGAAAGCAAATGTAACAGCCAGAAACCAAGACCTTGTTCCATGTTATTCATAATTTTGACATTATGCATTATTAGGTTGTACAGGCTATTGGATTTAAAAGGCTGATACCAAGTGGGGTACCCACAGCAAAAAGACATATTAAATACAGACACATCTGTTCCTGTTTTCAAATAACATTGGAGAAATGGGTAACATATCACAGTAATGCAGATGCTTTTTATTATTCACAAGTTATAATTAAATGCAGTTTTTTCTCTGGTTGGTGATGAAAGTGTGAGAGCAACCCTGGAGGGGGGAAATGTTTCAGATTATGTAGACCACAACTGACTATTACACTGCAGCATCACAAACTGGCCACAAGCTGGCTTGGCTTTTCATATTGTAATAGTGTATTCCACCCATGTTTGCAAACCACATTCCACCAAAGCCTGCCACGTTTATAGCTAGCTGATCAGTAATGAATGCTCACTGGCATAGATGGCTTGCAGTTCAGTTAGTGACTGCACATGTTATCTCTGACTAGAGGCAAAGTATGTAGATGTTAATCCTTTGCTATTATACAATAATGTCTGAGGCAAAATTATTTAATGGCAGTTACGTGTTTAGGAGGTCATCCTTTGAAAGGGGGAGAAGTGACAAACAGACAAGGGTGTCTTTCTAAAGCTCATTTTGAGGTACCAGCACACTTGAATAGGGCTGGAGAGGTATGGCAAGCATTTGTTTATGGACAGTGTCTTTTTTGTCTCTTAATTAAATTGATAGATGTGTATGCTTGTTGGTAGAAAGGTTATTCAGAATATAAATAAACTATTAAAGGATGTTCATTTAAAAGTATGTTCTGCATATTAATAATTGTGAGAATCAGACACTGTAAGCCTGCTTTGAAAACTTGTGATTCAGCCAGTTGGATGAGGGAAGCAACAAAAAAAACTATGCATTTAATGAAAATGGATCTAATTTCTGTGTGACAAAGTTGAGCACTCTGCCCAGTGCGAAACACTGAGAAATGCTGACTATGTCTAGCTCCAGGAATGGGTAAAGCTTGGGGCACAAGTCCACAGGGAGGTGGGGGTGGGTGGCTGTGACTTCTAGGCTGTGCTGATACCTTGCCAACCAGAAGGTCAGGATATTTGAATATCTGGCCACAGCTCGAGGAGTTAACTCTCCTTACAGTAACAGTCCCTGCCCTTCCTAATCCTTCCTAGCTTCCTTCAGGAGAAAAAGCCCTCTCTTTGGGGTGGTTCCTTGTTTCATTTTCCCTGTGCTGCTGAATGGTGAGTGTGGGCTAAGTGGCGCTGAACACCTCAGACCAACAATTTGTCCTGTCTTTTATTGAATTTGATGGGGATTTCTGTGAATGTAGGATTGGGTGGGTCAT
Organism: Aramus guarauna; assembly: GCA_013400195.1. Lineage (NCBI taxonomy): Eukaryota > Metazoa > Chordata > Aves > Gruiformes > Aramidae > Aramus > Aramus guarauna. The sequence goes on from VXBL01007578.1 coordinate 208,168, forward strand.
CCTGAATAGCTCTTTTCCTTGAAATATGAATATGGGGGCATGGGGAAAAAGTGGTAAGATAAGAGTTAACTATTGTAGTATTTTTGGCTGGTTGGAAATCAGCCTGTCCTCTTATGTTATTGCTTTCATAAAAAGTTCCACATTAGATGGGACTTCCTGAAATATTATTGCAACCACTAGCAGCCTCCATTGTTGAGGCATCAGAGTGGAAGAGAACAGTCAGTGTCTGTTGACACAAGTCCATCACCAAAAATGACCTTACTTCCTGAGTTTGCTAATATTATAACAGTTTTCAATCTCCACATTTCCAAGCTTTGCATTATGCAGTATTTTCCATTGCTGAGAACTAAACAAAATCTATTCCGGTCCAGATAGTCCAAAAAGTGCGTTCAGTCTGAATGGTTGATGGCTGCAGGAGACCTCCTCCTGTACTGGCAGAATAGGCAGCTGTTTGACAGGGAATGAATAAGAGAGGTTACTTCCTATGTCATTCGGTTTCACTTGTGACTGCAGAGTGAATGACTTTAAAAGGGTATTAGTGCTCTCCTGGTATTACAGTGTGATTTCTTGTTCCTGAGTCAATCTGTTGTGCCTGCAGGTTCCCCAGAGGATAGAAGAGCAGAGAGATGCATCTGAGGACAGCAGCGCAGGAATCCCAGGCGTGTGGGGAAGTTGGGGCCCCTGGTCTGCCTGCTCTCGGAGCTGCAGTGGCGGTGTGATGGAGCAAACGCGGCCCTGCCTCCCAGCCTATTACCGTGAAAGGGGCTACCGAAGGCCGGGGCGGCAGTACCCAGCCTCAGAGAGAACTCTTGCTCATCAGAGTTCCCGCCACCGTGAGGACTCGCTGACTGCTTATCCTGGCCATGTCATTTCTGCCATCCGTACATCTGTGCCACTTCACAGGAATGAAGACCAGCTTTGGGCTGGCCTTCGGGCCTCTGCTTCTTATGGAGGCCTTAATAACAGCCATCTGAGCAGAGGAGCATTGAGAGGCAGCAGGCATTCCCAGTCCCAGAGGCAGAACTCCAAGCCAGAAAAGAGGTGCGTGTCCGTGTACTCGTTTTATTCTTGCTATGAATGAAGTATCTTAAGAACGACATGTCAGATTAGAGTTTACATTTTTAATACTTACGGAAAAGTTATTAAAAACTAAGACTGACTTTTACAATGTTTACCATCTTCTGTGGAAGGCTGTCCTCCCTGTTGACTACTTACAGGATAACACCCAAGAGCAGATATAATTATTCTACAGTTCTACTAGGCAGATTATCTTCTTTCCCTTTAAGATGTGTTTTATGATTTATTGAGATATTTTTCCTCTTCTGCTACACTCTCATTTGACATTTCCATAATAATAAAAATCAGGACAAGTAACAGCTCTATAATTAGATTCTTAATTTGAACAGCCATTCTGATTTTAGTTGGCTGGAAAAAAGATTCATCAAAATTTTTTTCATAAAGAATGGCCAACTGTCTGTCCACTTTTTTTCTAGTCAAAACTCTAGGTTTGTTTTGTATTTTTCACAGAGTTTCTATTTATGGGCTTTTTGTTACTCTTTCCCTTTTTTGTTTTCCACCACCTCTTTTAGCAAAATTTCCTGTTTGAAAACTAAAAACTGTGGTTGTTTAATACATGGAATATTTTAAACACCATATATGTTTATATCAAGTTCATAATATTAGCTGCTCAGTATTTAAGGCTGAGTGGAACTGTGCTGTTACAGTTAATTCCAATTTCTGGTGAAACACTTCTTCTCTTCTTAGATACCAATCTATCAGATTTTTTTTAAATATTTATATGAAAGGAAAATAGATGTGTTTCCAGTTTGGAAACTGAGGAGAATGGGTACAGACACTCTCTGGGAGGGAGTGCTCCTGAAATGTCTCTATTCTGTCTTTCCTCAGAATATGTATTCCAGCAGCTGGGAGTTCTCTGGTTCTTTCCCTCTCAGCCCATGCAGCGATGCATGGAGATGTTTTTTTTTTTTTTTAAGGTTGTTAACAAAAAACCCAAAACAAACCAAACAAAAGAAGAACCCAAAACCAAAACAAAAAAAACCCTCCTTCATATCATCTGCTTCTTTAGGATTCTTGGGTGAAGCAGTCAACTGTAATTCCCTTTTTAAAGACATCTTGCTGACCCAAACAAACAAAAAAAAACCAAACAAAGAAACAAAAAAAAAGAAGGAATGTTACCTTGAGGCAATATTCCAGCCTGACTGGAATAAGACAGTAGGACTCTCTGTTACTGGTGATAAAGACATCCTCAGCCCTTGCAAGAAACTGTCTCCATCTAAAACAATCTTGGAAAATAGAAATTAACCTGTATTTCAAAATGCAGGACCGACTGTTCAGATGTTGATGTTCCTAGGTGTTGGCCATTTCCTTTAATCACTGCTTTGTCTTTCTTTTAGACCAATGCAAATGGATAGCCTAGACGTATTGAGTATAATTTCAGTATTGCACTGATGATCTTATAAAAATTCAGAGAATGCTAGAGGCAAGCTTTTAGTAGCAGTGTTAACATAACTGCATTGTGACAAAAGTTGTGTTTTCTTTTTTCTGTTTGCCTACTTAATCATGTACTATAATGCACTTCTGTTCTCAACTGTGCAGTGTAACAGATACAGGTTGTAGTACGTAGTTGGGTTATTACTAATACTGGAAGCTTGGCCTTGAACTGTCAGCATAAAGTCATTCAAAGCCTGTTTGCTCCAGCCCCTTGGCACCCTCAGTCTCCAAGGGAATCCCAGCTGGCCTGGCCTCTGCAGCAGAGCTGCTGCCAGGCTCCTGGCACAGCTGGGCTTCCCTCCCTTGCTGCTGTGGTGGCCTCTGCAGGCCGGGAGAGACTGGAACAGTTGGAAACAACCACTGCGCTTATGGCTGGAGTGTGAGAGGACAACAAGCCGAAAATAGTATTGACTGTGTGCAGAAGTGAAGCTATGTTATTTCCTAGTAAATGCCTTGCCATATCAAATACTAAAATGACCATAAGGTCCGTTACGTCTCCACTTTCCTGTATGATGGAGGCCTTTGCTTTTGGAGATTCTTGTGCTTTCCTGAGCACAGTGCAAGCTTCTGTACCACAGCTGATTTTCCACCCCCCCACACACACTGCCCCTTGGCTAAAGACTGTGGATTCAAGGTCAGTGTTTTAATGTGATTTGCGTAATAAGTTATTTCCATCTTGTGTTAGGAGGGTCCCTGGTGGCTTTAAAGCCTGTTGTATTGTATAACTTTCAGATTCTTTGGTGGTGACTCTAAAAACAGAATGAGAAGAAAAAATGTTATTTGAAAATGAAATTATTAGAATGAAAAACCTAACAGTTTTCCTTAATTTACAAAATCCAGAGTACAAACCTTCTTTACAAAGGAGATTACTTATCCTACCAGCTATATGGAAAATGCATTTCAAAATATAAGTTACTCTAGACATAATTTTTATACTGTAGAACAGTATTCAACATCCACTAAATGGGTGATGCTGGAAATCGGTGTCTGGCAGGCTATTGAAAAAAGAAATCTGTGTTTTCACAGTATGTACAGTCAGTGAAAACTTTTTGGGATATTCCTATTTACTGGACTTTATATAAAAGCTGTAATTTTAGCAGACTTGCATAAACAAGAAAAGGGGAGTGGACATTTCTGACTGAGATAAACTCACATTTGATAGCATGGTGAGATGAAATTGGATGGCTTCCAAGGCAAATATGTTTTGACAGCAATAGCAGTCCTTCAAAGCAGCCAAGTATGTTTGTATCATTTAGCAACAAGTGCAAAAGTTCTCTGCCTCCTTCCAGGCAGCTCACAAAGAACTGTTCAGTTTCCTTAGCAATGTTCAAAACGTAATTTATATATCATAAATTTTAACATACCTTGTCTGTGAAGAGGTTATTCACATTTTCAGCTTTTGAAAGTTAGTTCACATGTGCTTCAGTTAGGCTTTAGAAACCAGGACTGCACATGAAGCTTACAGAAAGAACAATCTGAGGTACCTATAACTAGAAGCCTAATTTTAAAGTTTAAGTGCTCCCCTTTTTATCGTAGGGCTGTAAGTAGAGTTCTTGCATAAGTGAAATGTGTTAGGAAATTATAGTCAGTTGCTGGAATGAGGATGGAAACAGAAAAAGAAAGCTGATGGTCCTCTGGGTTGTCTGCTGGCAAAGGAAGGGAGCTCTTCTCAGCTTTAAAGACTTCAGTTCCCATTAGCACAGCCTTGTTTTTTATTTCACCTAGATAAAATGCGTGGAACATACCATACAATAAGAACAAACAGGAATGAGGAGGTAGTGAAGAAATATCAAAGCACTTAAGCATCTTTATAGAAAGACGCATATGGAAAAGTAATAAGGGCATGCAACAGGATAACGTGCTTTAAGAGAGAAAGCATGTCTTGAAAGAAAATATCATTCATGGACCAGGTTTTAGTACTTCTTAAATGTTGGATTTCTAGTTCTCTGTTTTGGTGAGAGAGAAGACAAACCCACGATTTTACTTACATGTGCTGAGTGTTAGGATGCTTACAACTGCCACCTTTGCTTTCTTTACAAATGGAATTTCATGGTGGAGAGGCAAAACTTCTGTGTCCACATCTATAAAGCACTATGTGTACTTTGTATGTGGTTCTAGCAGCAGAAAGAAAAAATTACATTTGTTACCAGAATAATAGAATAAGTAAAGCAGGCTTGCATAAGAAGTGCAACTTTAAAGAAATATGTTAATAAGGAAAGGGCTTCCCTAAAGCTCTTTTTGTATTTGGAAGAAGAATGAGAGGAAAGGTTTGCACTGAGGAAATAATCCAAAAATCATCAACTTCTCACACAGCTATAGCTCTGTGGTCTTTATTCTGCTGCCAACTGCTGACGTGAAAGTCTGCTGTCCTGCTTTATACCCTGTATAGGGTCAGTTTGCATTTCAAGGCCTGTGAGCAATGGAAGGGAAGAGTGTATCGTTTAATGTCAAAACAGAATTTCCTTTCTGAAAGTATTTCTTTTGCCCCCTCTCACAGATGCTTTGACCAGGCAAATGTAGGTTACTTAGGATAATTTAAAGGAACAATTCAGTTGTTATTTCTTTAACCAATTTCAGCATCATTAGCTGCATGTTCTGATGTAATTTTTGTGACCTGTTCTAGTCAGGTCCAGTTTGTAGAGGTGGATAAATGTGCGATTACTGGGCCTTTAGGTTCAAGAAGTTATTATTTTCTCAAGTTCTGAGGCTTTATATTTATTGCCATGGGTGTTTGCTTTTCTTAGTATTTGGAATGAAACCCAGCTGAAGAACTTGCTCACCCCTCCTTTCATTATTTGTCTAATAGAATGAAAATGTGGTGCATTTTACCCCAAACCCATTATGGTTATAAAAGCTTATTTGGGATTGGTGTGTGTGCAGTAGGAAGACAGAGGGAGAAGGATTTGATGCTCTTTTGAGGATAAATTGTCCAGAAAAATCTAAGAGCAGCAGTAGTAATCAAAGAATTAATTTTAGTAGCACTTGGGGAATTTAAAGCCATAGGAGACAGATGTTTATTTTTCTTCTGAATAAAATTCCAAACAGGTTCTAATAGCAATAAAGATCATGTGAGGTATTTCCTGGCAAAATGAATAGCTAGCTGGGGTGGTTGTGGCCTCAGGTTGACTTTGTGCTGTGCCACCTCTCATCTGGTTATTAATCCCCCTGATAGGCTCTAGGTCTCACTGATTATTACCTAATTAGTATCAATTTTTATTATGCTACTGTGAGCATACTTTGAGTGGTATTACCAAAAATAAAAACCTAATATGATACTATAATTGCAACCCTTCCTGAAGTGGGTGGACTGGAGGAGGGGAGGGGAAGTGAGAGTGCTGCTAGCACTGCATCAGGTGTGAGGCAGTGCGTTCTACCACTCACTCACTGCCCGGTCAGTAAGGGGTAGAAACACAACAAAGCTCCCATCACAGTTGTAATGTATCTCAACAGAGTTACGTGGTTACTTGTGTTGAATTTCTGCTGTTTTACCTGCCAACTGCATGGTTCCATTATTCAATCAAACCTTAAAGATTAAGCTAAGGGGAAAAACTTGTAGACTTATAACTAAATTTCCAGGCATCAGAGGTGTTATTCAACTTACAGAAAAAGAGGACTATAGTATTTGGGTTCAAATTCTGGAATCCTATCTCAGTGTTGAAAATGACATAAATGAGGTTATATAGCACTTGCTGGGAGATCAGCAAAAGCCAATATAGTACGTAATTGTACTGGGCGTATTACAACTGTACTAGACTGGGGTATTAGTGGTGATCTTTGAGGATGGAAAATTTCATTTAAGATATGGTACAGTTACTAAAGTTACCAGAAAAGTAAACCAAACTAGGTAGTTCCATTGGTTTAGTTAGCTTGAAAATTAAAATTAGTAAAATGAAGTGAATGCCTGGACTGATTTAATTGCAATGAAATGTGCTGATGAAGTGTGAATAATATGCTGTAATGTGGCAAAAGAAGTTTGTGATGAGGGCTCCTCTTTCCAACGTGCGATATAATCTCAGAAGGGGTGGTTTAACTCTCTTGTGACCAAACGTTTGACAAAGATAACTGTTCGCTGCTTTAAGGCTGTTTTCTAGGTCAGTGAGCAGGTAGGCAAGCATTTTCATAACATAAAACAGAGTCAAAGGGCTCCCTTCTTTCACAAATGTTTAAGTGATTTTCTCCAGATTGATTTAGAGCTGGTGAAAAGTGAGTACGTGGAATGCAAAGCTGCATAGGGCTATGGTACAGTACTGAGAGGCGATACATAGTGGCTTTTGATGTGAATCAACTCGACTGTTGAGAGCTCTCCCTTTTGAGTAGAGGGAAGTATATTCCCAGAACCAGTAAATCATTCATTTTTGTTAAAAATGATACTTGTGAAAGAATCTGGTAAAATACCGTGAGGTATAAACTTGATAGCAGTTATGATCAGGATAAGACAGTTTATCTTGTGACTTAAACTTAAGAAAAGGAGGCCAAAAATGCATGGTGACCAGTCTTTGTAAAGTAAACCTTGTTATCTGTGTGCCTAAGAATATATAAAACATGAAAGAAAATTAAAAGCCGTAGGAGGGCTGGAAAGCAAATGGTTGAATAGGACAGTTGTAGGCCAGTTCCAGTTTTTAATTATGGAGGAAGTGCCAGGGATTACAAATGTATATCTGAAATTATTTTAATGATAATATTTTAGAGGTAATAAAAATAATAAAGTACACTAAAAATATATATACCTGTATCTACCCTATTAACAGAAGCTTATGTAATTAGGACCTGTTTTTTCCATTTGAAGTTTTGTGTCTGCAAAGACTTCTTGGTCTCTCTTTAATTTTTTCTTAATTACATTTTAAATATTGGAGTGATATTTCAATAACTTCATTGCTGACAGGAATAGCTAGTAAGTCACTTTTAGTTCTTCAGAAACAAAATTAAGGCAACTCTATATTAAATACTTGAACTGTATGTAAATGGGTAGTGTCCTTTAAAAGCTGTCAATTACAGTACTGTATGCTGCTAATTAAATATTTTGCTATGATTTAAAATATTAAGTTAAATCCTGATATACTTACCCACAGAAATAGATTTAGTTAAGTTAGAATACCTGTAATTGATTTAGTTTAAAAGGATCTCGCCTACTAACTTAAGCATATGTATAGTCCTGTTAAAATCACAGTGGGTAGCAGGACTTAAATTTAAGCCGAAGCTTTGGTAAGGATCTAAGGGGACATAGCTCCTTTAGAACTAAGTTTCTAGTGGCAATCAAAGAAATGCACTTTTGGAGCAATTTTTTTAAATAGAAATGAATACCTGCAATGCAAAAGCACAAATCAGTATAATTCCAAAGACGTTTTGTAGTGGTATATAATGTGGAATATTGTTTGGGAAATAAAGCTATAAATCATATTTGTAAGCTTTTTTCTGTCTTTTCTCCCACTGTTGTCTTGCCCATAGAACCTCTGTTTCTGACGATAGATCACTATTAAGTTCAGCTTGAGTGGGTGCTAGCTGTGGATTGATTGTTGTCTTGATAGGACAAAAATACAGTCAGCAACACTTCAGAGATTAGATTATAGGCAACTGCTTAATTCCCAAATGAGGCAAGTGGCTGAAGAATACTTGGGTCCTGGGCACCCAGAGCAGCATCAGGCTACATGTACAGTTAGGCCAGTCTCACTGGTGAAATTGGTTTCCTTAGTGTATTGGAGGACTTTCCTGTTAATTCCAGGACAAGATTCCTGGTAAAGCAAGCCTCTGAAGATTTTGAAAAAAGCTCCCAACTCGACCAAACTCTCAACAAAATTAAAGGAAAGTGCTAAATGTTGGTTTTATATCTATCCAAATGCTCTGTGATGAGATTCTGTTGTCTTTCGTTAGGGTGGTTGTTCTGGCTGGGCATACAGAGAAGAAAACTGTCTTCCTCTGCTTGCAGAATATTTTCTGCCAATAGACAAGAGGAAATTGTGAAAAAAAAGGTCACAAAGCCTGCAATTCTTTTGTGGTTTTTCCTCCTCGTCCGTGTTGAAACTGGTGGCTGAAAGCTGTTATCTTCCCAGAACATTACATTACTCCTTGGGAAACAAAGTGAAAGGTTGTGAATTGAAAATAAGTATTTGGGTTCATTCTAAGAAAACACTGCAACAGTAGGACAAGTCTTCTGTGGTGTCATAAATGAGAGTTTTTGCTAATGTTCAGCCTTGCAATTTCTCATTTACGAGAGAAAAAGTATTTTGATACTAGGAGATAAGTTGAATGAAATGCTGCAGAGGACATGTAAAATACATTCTTTATTCTTTCTGACATCAGAAGAGAAAGAAAATGAGTTACGCTTCAGCTGGAAGTGAGCCCGGGAGCCTCTGTTTAGAGAACAGTAGGAGAAATGTAAGGAGAAAGGAAGTGATGAAAAAGGTATGTTGAAGAGAAGCTTTGTAAAGAACACTTAAGAGAACAGGTGGAGGCCCAGGAAATCTGTAATCTTACATGTGTGTTTTAAGGATGCTATGTATGCTTGGTTCAAAGAAGGTTTCTATTCAATATAAATAACTAGCCCACCAGCTCCGAAAGTACTTAATTCTTAGTGAACCTCAAGAACACTTGAGGTTCAAAGCATTATTGTTCTTAGCATAAACTATGAGGCAGTGATGGTATATTTATTTGCCTATCAAGGCACATGTATGCTTATGCCTAAAATTACAAAAAGCTACTACAACAAAATTCCTTTTTTGTCACTCAAAATGTGCTGCAAGGGGCCAGTTGTTACTATTCTCAGCTGACTTATCCTCAGCATGAGAGAAATTGTTAATAGACCAATAAGAATACTAGCTAATAATAGATTTTTTTTAAAATGTTTGCTACAATCCTTACGTTAATAGCACAAAACTTGCTTTTCATACTTGGCTGGGCAAGTGTAATTTTGAATTCAAGAATATATTTAGGTTGGCTTAAGTTTAAAGGGGCCCATAATTTTTGTTAGCAAAGTGCTAAACAGACTTGTCTGAACCATCAGGGAGGTGTGTGTATATGAGAATTATGCCCAAAGAAACAAGATTGCTGTGTCTGCATTCAATAGCTGTTAAGCCTCTACTTGAGATGAACCCAATAGATCAGGGCTGTCTACTGGCTATGGTCTCACATGAAACACTGAATGTAGCTACTTGCTTTTCAACATATATTTTTCTGTTATGCAGTAATTTGCCTTTTAGATAACAACTTCGTTCTTGGTGGCATTTTTCCCCTCTTTGCTTGTCTGTAGTGTGTGCAGTCTTCATCCTAACCAACTGCAAATATTGCTGAAAACTTATTTTCCTCTTCTTATTCCCTCTTTCTCTTCTTCAATCCAGTAAAGAACTGAACAACTGCTTATTATTAAGTGTTTATTTGATACTAGGCAGTTTAGCCAGAGAGCCTAACAGGTTATGGAGCTGGTGAGATTTACTTATCCTGGCTTTTTTGATACTTCTTCCTTTCTGTCGCTTCTAATTCTTGGAGGGGCTTTTAGGATTTTTCTGCATGCAAAGTAATATAGGCAATCATTGATTGATATCTGTTTATTAGAAGCAATTAAATAAAAGGCTTGGCCTACATTAAATAGCTTCATTAGTGAGAGTATATTGGTAGTGGCAGAAAGCTGACATAAAGATATGCAGCCAAAAGCCCTTGTGTGAAATTAACTGTCCTGGTATATGAGAACTGTGGTTTGTACACTCAACTTCACTTCTGTAGCAAGACATATGCAACACCCTGTTCAAATGCTCATCTTAACCATTGCTACGTTAAGAAGGATGGCTCTTGGGGTTTTTTTAGCATACCTGGATACATAAAGTCTAGTGCTGCAAAATCTCACTGTAGCTTGGGTCTGGCTAAGGAGGCACAAGGGTTAGGGCTGTTACTTGCTGATTCTTTTTTCTTACTTTACCTATTGCATTAAGTGAAAGTGCATCCCAATTCTGACCTGGCTAATGATAGTGTGTAGTAAAAAAAAAAAAGGACCAATAAGGAGGAGCTTCCAAGCCATGCTGTGGAGAGGAATGTGTGGCTTATAATTAATATAGATAATCATAATGAATGATAGGTAAGAAAAAGTCCTGCTGGCAACTGAAAACTTCTAACAAGCCATCAGGGCTTGACCTACTTCCATCTCCTACCAGCAGATCAAAGCTGGGTTGATTTAGTATGAAGCAAGCAATGTCAGCAAGGTTAGTTTAATTCAGATTGTTAAGTTAACGGTAGCCTTCATCTGATTTCCTCCCCCTTTCCTTTCCCTGATTCCCCTTTCACCGTTGTTTTCTCGTTGTGTATGTACCTATATAACACTCCCTCCCTTACTGCCCCATGACATCATAAATTCTGCCTGACACTCCCCAAGAATTATAAAAGTTAATTACCACTGAACTATTTTTACAAGCTTCTTTATTACATTGCAACAAACTGCATTCCTAATTTATAAGGATGTTGCCAAGTGGGAATGAAAGATGCTTTAAGGCAAAACAGACAGTGTTCAGAATAGTTTCAGTCCAGGCAATATTGGTTTAAATGAATGCATGAACACTGATAAAGATGTTAATAATGAGAAGTTGTGTGTTACACTTTGTTTCCACCAGTTTGTATGTTGAAAGAAATGTGATATTCCTGGCTACAAAACGTTAACATTCCCTTTCAGAGTAAGCGTGTTCCCATGAAATTCCGTGTCGTAATTACTGCACAACCTGAGCAAATTTAAACTTGTGTCAGTGCTACATGGCAATTTCTTGGGTTATTCTGGCCCTAACTGTTATGAGGGAGGAGGCAAAGGAGAGGACTCACCCCTGATGAGCCTTGATGCAACCACAGGTATGTCATCATAAGTGTGCTGGGAACTTAGGCTACCAGAAATGGTGCCTCATTTCTTCATCAGTGGGGACTCCAGCAACACTTCCAAGTTACTGTCTAGAAAAAGAAACCAAGATGAGACAGAAATTAACAGTAAGAATGTTGTTATTGCTTTCCCTTCTTAGGTGCTGCTGTTGTATGTATGTTGTACGAATCAACCATTTTACAAGGAAAAAGTCTAGCTTCCCTCAAAATAAATTTTTTCTATGTTTTGCATATAATTTTATAAGATTCCAGCAGCTTTTGGACCCTTGCTGCCTTCAACCATGAGTCCTCCTTTCAAATACTAGTCATGCTATGTTTAGGACTAATATATGCCCATTCCGTCTTTTTTCCAGGCTGAAGAGTCCTAGTTTATGTCACCATTTTTTGCATGTCCTTCAGTTCTTTTCAGTTCTGATTCACGACCTCAAACTGGAGATTAACAGTCAAACATTCAGAGAAGAAAACTCTTGTCTTTAAGAATCATTAGAGACTGGAGCAAGTAAAAATAAGGAGTTATATCTGTTTTCCAAGATGAACCAATTTGCTCTAAAATCTAAGATGCTTCATGAGAATTATGATACCAAAGTGTTTTCAGAGTGCAAAATATGACTAGAAATCTCAAGAAAGTTTGTTTGTTTGTTTTGCTTTTGCTCAGAAATGAAGGATTAAATTAAAAATAGCAGCAGCATAGGGGGAAGTGATTGATTTGCCCATTAAAAAAAACCCAACAAAACACACAAACCACAAAACTGTGTTAATTTAAATCAAGTTAGTTTTAGTCTCGACTTCTGAAATAATTCCCATTCATAATTTCTCTTTCCTCTGCTGTCCACTTACAGGAAGCTTTTTTCCCATCTCTTAATGCCAAACCCCATTGTACTACTTTACTGTAACTACCAAAACCCTACCTCAACAATAACCATCACGGTCATGGAGCAGATTAACGGGTATAAACAGCTCAAGCGTGCTGGTCGCTTATCTGCCAGGGTAAATCAACACTCTTGTTCACACATCCTTGAGCCAGGAAGATTGATTAAAAGCCCCACATGGCCGTAAAGCTAGAAAGTTAAGTAAATGACTTCCAAAGTTCCCATGTAACAAGAGCCTTGGGAGAATATAAGATTTGGGGAGAAAACAAATACAAGAAAAAACAAACCCAAAGAAAAATCTCTTTGATCTGGTGGCTGTTTGACATCTGTAACACTTCAGTTTCTAGAAAATAAGTATGTCAATTTATAACCTCTGTTTTTCACTGCAATTCAAGTCTATTTTATATATATTAAAAAAATATAAATATGTTTTATGGGCAGAAGGAAAATGACCTTCTTTTAATGGTGTCTCCCTTCCTGCGCTGCAAAGGTTACCTAAAACAGCTGTATTCATACATTGAACTGGAAGAAAACTTTTTTGCAAACTTTTGCTTTGGACTGCAGCATTAGAAATCAAGGCCTGATGCGATGTTGAGCTGTACAGGATGACAAGAAAAGCAAATGCACATGGGCCTATTGCTTGCAGATAAAATTCCAGGATTAACCCTCTCGAATGGTATGACTCAAATGTGGTACTATTAATTCTGTGAGTTTTCAGTTGTGATTTGGAGCTGAGTGTGTTGTCTTGCTGTGAGTGTGCAGAGGACAAAACTACTCTTTGGGGAGTACCAGCTATTTGAGAGTGCTGATACAGGTGTAACATGGCCCAAAACATAGGGTCTTCTGCAGGTGTGAAGAGATCTGTGTGCAAGAGAGCCGACCTGAAACTTCTGTGATAAGTGCTGGGGGCTGTCAAGCTCTTGTGTAATGTTTTAGTAATGTACACTGAAAGGCGGGCTTTTATTCTGACAACATAAATGGGTCACGACTGATTAATTAATTGTATTGTTAATCCACACTTTTTATATTTAGAAAGAAAGAAAAAAAGAAAAGTAAATCTGCTGGCCAAAAAAGGAGACAAAATAAACTGTGTACTGTAATAAGAATGCTTTCCTGTATTTGTCACATTTTTCAGAGGTCTTTCAGTAATATCTTCATGTTCCTTATCCTTTTTCTGTTTCCATTTTTATTTCTTGAGCAGCAAATGAAGTAGAACCACAGGAGGCCTTTTAAACGGATACAAAATGTTTAATGATCTTTGCGTAATGAATGCAAATTTTCTTCTGTCATTATTCAAATACACAGTACGGTTTTCCTGCTGTTATGTATCTCAAGCTCCTCAGAAACATGATTATGAATTCTAGCAATACAGCTTTGATTCTCTGAATTTCCCTTTTAAAGGAGAGTCCTTGGGATTAAAAACAACTACCTCCTCCCAAGCTGCTACTTTAGACCATACCTAACCATTTGCCTTTGTGAGTGGACAGTAAGTGACTTCCCAGGTGACTCTCAGCCAAAGAGGACCCAGGAATTAGTTCAACCAGTGGACTCCTCCAGAGGCCCAATACACCAAGCAAGACTCCAGCATGTACATATTTTCTGTAAAATCAATTGAAATTTGTGGTTACCTGTTGCTTTGCAGTGACTAACTTTGGCAAACAACAAGTCATATAAGTATCTAACTGTTCTTTCATTTATTAATTCAGTAACTGTTTTATCTCTCTCTGTTTACAGAAGCAGAAACAGAAATCCCATTGGCCCAGGAAAGTATGGATATGGAAAAGTGCCATACATTTTACCTTTACAAACTGATACTGGTCAGCAGCCTCAGAAACTTCGGAGGCAACGACAGTCATCAAGGAGCCATGCATTTCATCAGAATCCGAGTCTCATGAACACTTACAGCCAGGCAGCTAGTCCTTCACTTCAGCATGGGAATCTTTATCGAGAAGAAAGTGGGCCTCAGGCTGGACATCAAGTCCTGGGACCCTCAGTTTATCAGTCATCTTCATTTCCTGTATCTCAAAGCCTGTTTCAGAGCAGTGACTCAAACCAGCATGGGTCTGCATCGCACCAGGCAGTCCAGGGTCAGCCCCAGCCTCAAAGGACTACAGCAATTGTGTGTATTGGCACCTACAAGCAATATAAACTCTGCAACACAAATGTAAGTCTGGCTTTCCTGTATTTAATTTGTTGGACAGTTACTGGTTTTCCCTAGTATGCTAAATGTTCACATAGTCAAGAAGTTAAGTTGAGCTTTTTTTTTTTATTAATTTAGTGAAATTTTTTGTGAACTTATTTTAAAACTGTCCTGTGGAATACTGCAAGTAGATGCATAATATTATAATTACCTAATACCATATCTTCAAGTATTTAAGCAGTCACTAAACCTACCAATATGTATAATTATGATTTGATAGAGAAACTGAGTCACAGACAAGTTTAATATATTTCCATGTAAGAAATGGAAAAATGCAATTAGAGTAGACCGTGTTATGAAGGCTCCCTACTTCTCAATCCCATAAGATAAGGTTATCCTTTTGGGAGTGCTAGTCATGCTCTAAATAGCATTTAGAGCCAGCACCCAGTAGCCTGGATCACTCTAGTATCTTTCCACGGGTATTGTGCACCTTCTGTGACAGATGCTCCTTTTACCAGCATTCAAGCTCTATATGTTTTGATTCTGTATTCCTAGTTTATTGGAGAGAAAATCTGTTCTGTGTTAATTTTAAAATAAAACTTACTCTGTTACTACTTCCTTCAAAAATGTTTAACTGGGTGTAGCCCTGTGCTCTGGGGCAATCTCCCATTGTATTTGGGAGGCTAGTGAGGTTTTGCTGTTTCTCCTCACAAGCACTTTTCATCCTGCTAAAATTTTTGGTTTCTGGCTATGTCATTTTAGTATTTCCTAAAGTATCTTCCCAATATTTGCATCTTATTTGGGCTACTAATCCAACGCAAACTTGAAGCAGCTTGTATTTGGATATTAGAAGCAGGATGCTGGATGGTGGTCTCAATATGTTGACACAACAGGCCATATTTTCCTGAGTGGTTGCACATCTGATTCTTCTAACTCTCAGAAATCTTGTTTTGTTTAGTGGAAGCCTGCGAGGTGGAGACGTAGCAACAGAACATTTGATCAGGATAACAAAAACATGACCTAAGCAAATCACATGAGGGCTTTTTTGCCTCTTAGTGTAGTCATTGTTACATTTGCTTTATTTATGAATAAAGTCCATGATTGAGACTAGACCAGTTGATTGAAGAGACCTAATGTCAAGAAAGTCTTAGTGCAATTGTCACAAATGGAAAACATGAAAGGGCTCATCTGAGCCTCTGAAAATAGTCTCTGGTACAAATTGTTCTTTTGAAAAAAACACTTTCTGTATTTTGAAGGAAATGGGAAATGAAATTAGTGCATGGGCATTAATTTGGAAAATTTTCTATGCCAAATTTGCTCACTAGTGTCCAAGCGATACACAAATTTCCCAGTCTTTATTTCATCCCTTACTGCATCAAGGCAAAAATTTTGACAGTATTCTGCCTGACTTAAGAAATGTAACAAAATAGTTTCCAGGAAAGATCTCTTTTCAGAGAGCAAGAGGTGAGAGGTGAGGAAGTTAGAAATGAGGTGGAAGAAAGAAGCAATCCCAGATGGCCAAGGTGGACAGAAAAGGAAGATTTGTAGAGGAAACTTGTTGAGAATGACAAGTGGGCTGGAGAGAAGAGGGCTGTAAGCTTGTGAATTAGACAGTGGGACGACATGTAAGCCAGTAGGATGAGTGGTCTGGCCATCAGAAAATTTCTTTTGGTAGTAGGGGAACAGGAGTGAAAATATTTTCATAGTAATTTTAGAAACTGTTGTTTAAACAGAAGACTTCAGTAGATGCAGAGGAAAAAACAGGTGAGCATACCGTTGCTGCATCTTTGCTATTTTACATGTATAAATGCAGTTATAAAGAAATCATCATTTATATTACAGGAGACTTTTAATAACAAAGAGAAATTGTAGATGATGTAGCTCCTCCTAGGAATGGATCTCTACATAGTGATATTCTTTATTTAGTAACATTTCTATTACACTCGGAGAAGCTGTAATTGCTATTCAGGGTTATTTTTCTCCCTAGAATGTGGTAATTAATATAACGATAGAAAAGAAGTTGCTATGAACAGTTTTAGTATAAAGGCCAGAATGAGAGCAAAACAAGGCCAATAGTGTTTCACTTTGTTTGCTTGTTCTTCCTGATTAAATGCTTCTGCATGTGGGCTTTAATTTAATTTATCGGCAGTGACATGTACCAGTGGTCTTGCCAGCATGCAGAGAACAGTATCTTTTTCTTTCTTTTTTTTTTTTTTTTCCTTTTTTAATTCTTCCTGGAGCATACCAAAAATGAAAATCTCGTTTATTGAGAGGAAAGTATTCTGTTAACAGTTATCCTGGTGTTTGGCCACTCCCTCTACAGTTTCTCCTAAGGGCAGTTAATTAATAACAAATTAAATCAATCTGCCTTGGTCCATTAGGTCATTTCCTCATTATCGTACATTTATTGTTTTTTTTCATTAATAGCTGAACTCATTTTACGTGACTGACAGCTTGATTCATAAAAGTTAAACTTGCGGGTTTTGGTTAGGGAGAACCTCGGAAGTGCTTGTATTTGTTCAAGTGTTTCTGCAGGTCATTAAACCTATTTTCTTATTGTACAAATGGCTTTCCCTCTTCAGCACCTTGTGTATAGGCTTTGTACATGCTCGCCTCAGAATATACAGCTGCCTGTCACCTCCTTCAGCAGGAAACAGGGAGTAAACATCTGTCCTTTACACACAAACAGTACTGACAGATCTTACTGAAACCATAAGCTATTCGCAATACAATAAGATTCTTCAAATGTGGTCTGTATTCCTCCAAAATGGGGGCGCGATCAGTAAATCTTCCTTACTTCCTCCAGCGTTAAAGGAAAGAGAATTATACAGGCACGTGTGTGAAGTAGAATTTGAATGCAAACTTGTTTGCGTTGTTTGTCACCAGAACAAAGGAAGTAACTCAAATGGCACATTTGTTTACTGAGCACTTTTTGTTACTGTCTCAAGCATTGCCAAGTCACTAGCTCTTCCCAAATGTCTGAATGAGTGAGAATATGTTTGTAAATTAACTTCAGGCTGAGGGTTGCTTGGGCAGTGTACACAAGGAAGCTTTCAGGGTTCTGGACATTCAAGCCTACTTGTTTTGCAGCATAAATTTAGTGATACAGAATGCTTCTTTTTAACGTGAATTTCATCTGATTTATTTATTTTTTGTAAGACATATGGTGAATTATGCCTTAGGAGAAAGACATTAATTCTTAGTATGTCTCTATTCTTAGTACGTGGAGACCTTATTGCAGCTTATTGTACTTAAAGGGGGCTTGTAAAAAAGATCGAGAGACTTTTTACCAAGGCCTATAGTGTCGGGACAAGGGGCAACCGTTTTAAACTGAAAGAAGGCAGGTTTAGATTGGACATAAGGAAGAAGGTTTTTATGATGAGAGTGGTGAGACACTGGAACCGGTTGCACAGAGAAGCTCTTTTCAAGGCCAGGTTGGATGGGGCTTTGGGCAACCTGGTTTAGTGGAGGATGTCCCTGCCCATGAAGTCATGCAATAATCGTGACCACTTAAATACTCTGGTTAGAAAACCTGTAAAATAAAATAGTGACTGTTTCAGTGATTCAGTTACAGTGCAGCAAGGAGTATGAAAAAATAGGCAGAGAAATTCATATATGAGTTTCACCATGAAGAGCAAGGCAAAATGGACATAAAATCTAAATTGTCTTTAGCTATGGATTGAGATACGGGTTTGACCAAGTTTATACCTTTACTTGTGTATGAATTTATAAAACCCCAGCTACAATGTATGATAAACTAATTGCTGAGATCTCAGTGAGATATTTATGGATGAGGTTTTGCAGAGCTTGTCCAGTTTCATTCACAGCTTGCCCACTGGTTCATATGGATTACTGTCACGTCTCCAGTTAGACTGTGTTGCCTTTCCCTGTATTTTATGTGACTGCTACTTAGCAAGAAGTCCATTGTGTTTTGGAGAAGTATCTAAATAGGATCAGAAAACTGATTACTTTTACTTTCTTATCCTGACTCTTCAGCTATACATACTATTGTTCTGGTAGCACAGCTTTTGGTTCTGAATAAGAGCTCTCTACTTGGATCTGTGCTCCTGTGTGCAGAGCACTTGAGAATGGCACCTTAGCAGGTAATGCAAAGTATCTGAAAAGACAATTTTGGAAATGGAAGGAGGTTTTACAGTTGAAGATATGAGGTGAGGTAAAAGGCTCAGGGCCAATCCCCAGCTCTATCACAATGGGATAAATTAATATATTTGATTTCCTAAAGAAGATTGATGATGATGATGATGATACTAATTTTGACAGGTGTGAGTTAAAACTTTTCCACTGAAAGGCTTTTTTGAATTCAAAACCCTAGTTAAAGAGAACTGAAATGTTCTTCAGGAATGTGTTGAGTCCATTAAAAACTGATGTGCTTTTCCGTCACCTAAGCAGGTAGCTAGGCATTGGCAGGCTCCCTTGGCACCTGGGATCTTGGGCCATTTCACCAGCTTGCTGGCATTCTGCCCAAGCGTTTTTGAAAGTTTTCCACTCTATAGAAAATGAAACATTTCCAATGTTACAAGTTTTAACAAAGGCAGAAGTGGAAATGTTTAATTTTATATGGAACAGAAAATGTAATTCCCAGACAGGTCTTTTCAGAAGTGATATGGGTTGCTGCAAGGATGTGCACACTCGTTAATGTAGTTGGGATGCTCAGATACTGATGTAAAGACAAATAGAAGAGTACATATTTTTAAGATTTTTATTTTTTTTCTAACTGAAAAGGCCCTTCTCACTCCCAAAGAGCTACTGTGTGGTTTATTTATTCTCGTTTTGAGATTTTTGTAGAGTAGGTGTTTGACATAAGTGGCAAAGTGGGGTTATGATGACATGTCTTTTCCTGCGGAAATTTAACCTTGACTTTACGTGAGGAATTTTCCGTGCAAACACTGTGGGATTGTGTGTACATTTGGTAGTCTGACATTCCATGGCTGTATAGGAAACTTATTAAAAGCTTATATTACTGTAGGTTGTATTGCCCTTTCTTTGACTGTTTTGGTATTTGCAGCAGAATTTTATAAATATTAATTCAGAATGCATTGTTACTAATACTAATACAGGCTTAACTTACCAGACACTGCCACAGCGATACCACTTGTAAAATGTCCTATGTAGTTTGGTCAATTGTCCCTTGTATACAAAAGAGTCACACAGAGACATCTTTGATAAAGTTCTTGGACCACAATTGTTTCCTCTGCTGCTCTGCACTGTGGCTTTATGACATCTCCTTCAACAACAGAGAACAACTGTATTAGAAAATATTTTGCATTATGATATTCTTAGTAGAACTTAAATAATTATGGGAAACTGTCTGCCTTAAATCATTAGGAAAAACATGTTGGGGTAACTTTAGAAGCACTCTGAAATAGTTTTATTCCACAAGTGTGTTGTCTGTACTTGTGGCAGTAACAGAATACAAAGTTAGCTGTTTTACACAAATTAATTATTACCAGGTTAATTACTTACTAATCTAGTAAAATGTTCAAAAGGCCAAAATCACACAATTCAGAAAATGTTGATGTCTAGAGGCTTATGGTTTTTAACTGAAAATTCAATTACTTACTTTAAGCAATAAATCTAAATTATTTTAAACTAATTTATCATCCAGGAGTCCAAGAGACAGGCTCTAATGTCCTGTTGTGCCAAGAACTATACAAATACAGACCAAAAAGATAGGTGCAGGTAAAAATTTGGTAATGTATACATGGCTCAAGTCGTAGCCTATATTCTCCAGGTCAGGGAGAAGTGACCTGTGGGATCTGTAATGTTCTTATGATGACTCTCTGCATCATGCAGAAATAATGAGATTTTTGTCTTTCTCCAAAGACAATTTAGTAAGATATAAATAAAATACAGCAGAGCCTAGGGTAGAAAAAACACATTAAGGCAATAAACCAGAAATATTCCACTGGAAAATAAAGGTTGAGAGTATGTATCAGTGAAAAAAGTCTACAAAATGTGCGAGGGCATTATCAGAAAGACACAGTAAGAAACTTAAATGTTCAGTTTACACATAGAATAATTATATTTTTTAAGGCAAGAAATTCCAACAAGCCATAATGAAATCATCTTAACTCTGTCTTGTCTCATGCAGAACAAACTTTTTTATGGTGGAGGCATGTTGTGACATGCTTCTAGTTTGAGTTGTGATGTTTAATGAATGACACCAACCCCTTTCACCTGTGCTTTCCACTCGTATGTTATGAAAGAAGTGGGATTCACACCGTGAATTTGGAAAATATGTAGTAAGTGCCCATGCGGACTGTGATTATGTTTACTCCATAGATAATAGTACTGCTTTTGAAGCAGTGGCCATACATAACTTCACATAAAATATGAAGTATCTCAAACCATTATGACTATAGCTCAGGACAATGTACCACAGTTAAAGTTCTCTACATGTAAAAATCCCTCCTTTTGTATTATGTCCAAATAATCCTTGCGATGTTCAACCCAAGTTTTCAACTTCTGTGTTGTATTTCATGCTATTGCTGCTAAATATCTTCAGGAATTCTCTTGTCTGTTCTTGGTGTTTATACGTGGTAGACAGTTTCCATATTTTAGCTAAGAGTTAGCCAACTGATATACATTTAGTGCCATTACTATGTTTGGGGTTTAGCTTGAGTGCTTTGGGAGTTGAATTTTCCAGAGGATCTGTCAACTTCCCAATGTATATTTTCTTGATTTTTAATGTACAGAAGTACTTCAAAAGGTATGGTTAACAGTAGTACTTCAGTATTTTATGATACTGCAGGAAGCATTGAGCTGCATTTTTCTTCTCTGAGCTTTATTTTGAAGTTCTGAGCCTGTTAAATGAGTTGTATGGTGAAGTTGGAGAAGTCTGTGTACTGGTTGAAGTTGAGTGAATTTGTGTCTAAGAATAGCTCAAGATTCAGACCCTCATTTATGTGTAGTAATAATGTGATATAAAAATGTTAATAATTCATCTAAGTGCCTCAAAATGAAAACCAAAATGCATATCAGTTGGCTAAAACATTTGTTCCCGAACTTCCCAGTGAACTATGAATGGTGTGTTTCATGTAGCAATTGGAATTGTCTGAAGAAGTTACCTTTCTAATTCGTAGAGTAAATGGAATGCATGTGTCATGGAGGAGAGGAAAGGAGGAAAAGATCTGCAGTTATCCAAACACTTCATCAGTTTTGAGTAGCAGCATTAACACTTAAAATATTGTGGAGTGATTTGGAAACTTCATTTGGATGCTTGTTGAAATGAAGCCATTTTTTTTGTTCCACAATAAAAGCTGATTGCAGGGTGATTTAGATGCATTGCTTGGTTATTGTTCAGACATAACCTCTGTGCCAAGTTTTAAAGAGGAAACTAATCAATGAAAATTGTGACTTCAGAGTTACAACCAGACAGTTGCATTCCTGACATATTTGTAGATGTGTTTAATAGGGTACTGTAAATTTGAGTAGTTGTCATTTATCAATACAGATGAGTGTTGTGGGAGATATTTTAAGGCATTCCAGCTTGTCTTTGTTTCTTTTTGTCAATTCATATTGACAAAAGTCTTTGAAATTCCGGTGCATAATTATTCAACACTCCTATAATTTGAACAAGAAGTTTGCTTTTTACTCATATGTTAGTTTAATTGCATCCAGGTTTTTGAAGCGGAGGAAGCTGCAGATGTCTAGAAACTTTGATCAGGGGAAATCCCTTGAATTAATTTACAAATAATTTTTTTTAAATGTTGCTTTTATGAACATTTGTTAACTATTCCCATTAATTACAGGTATAGAAAACACCTACTCTCAGATGTCAGCATCTGCTTTGGTACATGAAAGGAGTATTTTTTCCTGGTATTTTTAGGAGATTAGTTCAGTACTGCTAATAACAATGAACAAGTTTAAGGCTCATTTTCAAGCCAGATAGCAGGAAAAGAACGTAAATTCCAAGAATACAGGAACTTGCAGTGAAAGTACACACCAGTAGAATCCCAATCGTCTCTTGTACTGACCAAGGGGAGTGGAGGAAGAAGGCAGTGCAGGAGAAGCTGCCACAGAATAGTTGTGTTGAAGGATGGTAGTACAAACCCTCTGCCCCTGGAAATGGTGAAAATGGAGGTTGGCCTTACATGCCCTGTGGTGCCCAGAACAGTTAAATGGGACTTTTGCGTATGATACATTAAGAGCTAACTGCGTACGGAGCAATGCAAAACCCTGAAATAATTAAAGCAGTGGTGATACTAAAAAAAAATAAATAAATCAGGCTGTGGTGCTCTGTCTCATCTTTGCTAGTACTTCATCTGCTGTGTGTTTCTCCAGAAATAACACCTCTGTGGGCAGCATATTGCACATGTAGAGATATGCACGTGTAACTAATAAAACAGAGTTTCTTTCTAGTGATAGGTTGATAAGCTGTTTATCTTCAAACTCGACTTATATTTGTGGAAAAGCCAGTCCTATATTTTTTACATCTGTCACCACAGCGTTAGAGAGGCAATGGGTGATCTGTAGGGAGAAGCAGCCGGGGAAACATCCCCTGTCTCTTTCTGCAAACCATCTTTGGTTTTTGGCTTCAACATTCAGTAACTTCCCAGCTAAGCAATGCACTATTTTCTTTTTCTGTATTCCTGTTTGCATTATCATTTGTTAACAATAGGAAGCATGCTAATTATCTTGATGGCTGTTTTGAGACCCCCGTTTAGGTCACTTTTTGATGACAATTTTTTGTGATGGTGTATACTTTTACTTTGAGCAGCAAAGTGCCATTAAAAGGACTCTCTTAATGTGACAGAGTCAAACCTGCAGAGGTTTAGAGCTTTCAGGACTAGAGTTTTGTCAACAATCCTATGGTGACCGTTGTGTGTTATAAAAATTATTTAATTACCTGATAATATATTATTTTATTCCTGCATAGTTTAGCAGCTTAGTTGTTAGTTATATACTGCTTAATGTTATTCTCTTTATTATTCAGCATTTGGCTCCCTGCCTTAAAAATGCTCCTTGCAGAATATGAGGAAAAAATGGCTTCTCTGAGGACTAGTCATTGATACTACCGCTGCAGTGTTTAAGATTCACAAAGCTGCTGTGTGTTAACAAGATCAATACCTATTGTAAGAAAGGGAGCTGAGATACAGAAGAATGGGGGTTAAAAATAAGTGTTCAATAATTTAAAACTGGTAGAATAGCTGCTTCCAGAAAATGCAGACAGTCTCTCATGTTCCTTACTCTGTATGTCAGTTGTATACCTACTAGCTTCTACAGTGAATGAGACAGAGATTATATAAATAACTCTTCTAACTAAACATTCCTGATTCATCTCCAGAGTAAGTCCATTGCGGTGGGTTGACCCTGGCTGGAGGCCAGGTGCCCACCAGAGGTGCTCTATCACTCCCCTCGTTCACTAGACAGGGGAGAAAAAAAAGTATAATGAAAAGCTTTGTGGGTTGAGATAAAGGACAGGGAGAGATCACTCACTTATTATCGTCATGAGCAAAACAGACTGAACTTAGAGAGAGGAAATTCATCTAATT
>VXBL01007578.1:232285-362771 GCA_013400195.1 Aramus guarauna
GAGTTCCTTACATCTTCTCACTCCTCTCTCTGGCTGCAAAAGCTCTAACTGTTTTTTCCTTCTTAAATGTATTATCACAGAGGCGCTGATTGGCTTGGCCTTGGCCAGTGGTGGGTCCGTCTTGGAGCCGCCTGGCATTGGCTCTATCAGACACAGGGGAAGCTTCTAGCAGCTTCTCACAGAAGCCACCCCTATAGCCCCCACCCTGCTACCAAAACCTTGCCATGCAAACCCAACACATCCATTCTGCACGCTGAGTCATAGATCATATGGAAAAAATAGTACATGATCACATAGTTGAGAATGGATCTTACAGGCAAAAAGAGCCAAATTATATAGTAATTGCAGGGACAATCTCTTCTAAGTTGAGGCTAAACATTCTTTTAATGTCCTGTGACTTAACTGTATGTAACTTTATGGTTTTAGAACAAAACCAAAAAAGCCTTTAAAACCAGCACACCATCGTGTGCTATGTCCCTGTTCACAGGACTCATCAGACTATGGCAGTTGCACCAATGGTAGAAGGAATTTAACCTCTACCAAGTACTACAGGGCAATGAAAATGCTTTGCCATGATGTTCACAGGTTTTTTCTCACCACAGGTGTTTCTGCCATTCCTCCAAAAACAGCCCTCCTTCCCTCTAGCAGAGGCTGTCCCGCTGTATTTTTGCTCAGTCACACTGCTCACTTTCTTAGTACCTTGTCTAATATTTTCCATCTCTCCTGCCTCCAATCTTTCCTTAGACTTAGGTTCCCCAGTTTATCTACAGTTTGATGCAGCTTCACTTTCTTCTTTTCAGTACCTTCTTCAGCTGACTTGCTCATCCAGTCCCATCTGTTGAATCCCGGTTCCAAGATTTATCCAAGTTTTTCCAAAGTATTCCATGCATTTTAGGTACAGGCGTTTGTATTAGGCTGCTTCCTTGTTTTCACCATCCTGCCTGCAACAAGCTCAAAGGGTTATTAAGAGTAGGAGACAGATATGTCTTGTTTATAGTTCCAGTGCCTGCCCCTTATACAGACCTCAGGAGCACGTACCAATAATTGCTGGAAAACTTCTCGGCCTCTCTTAGCCTCAGATGTGGAACATGCTTCTTGTAAACAGATTGTTCCAGTAGTTTAGCTGCAAAACTTTAACAAGTTTTGACTGAACATGTACAAAGTATGATTATCAGCATTCTTTTCAAAATCTTGTGGCCTGGCTATGTTTGAGTGGATTTCCATATAAAAGGCAGAGGATGCGTATTTGACAAAAAAACACTTTCCTGGCTGACTTAATTTCACTCATTAAAATAAAACAGGCACTTATATTTGGAAAAAAATTAAAAATTATCAGAATATTTGAAGCATGGGAAAAAATAAAACATTTCTCTTCTCTTGTTTTTCTTCAGACTCATTCTTGGATGAAATAATTCAGTCAAAAAAATGAGACTAAGATACCAGGACCAGAAAGTTCTAGTCTGAATGGTTAAAGTTTGATGAACTCATAAGTAAATGGACAGTGCTAGCAGTTGTAGCTATACCAAAGCATTATAAGATATGGCAAATGTATCTGCTACCTAGGTTTGGTGTTTTTTGTTTTTTTTTTTTTCTTTTATGTCGTATGACCTAGGAAGAAAGAATATATTGCAGAAAACAGTGTAAGAGTATGTTGTAACAGAAAATGTTTTGATAGAAACAAGAACTCTAAAATAGGAATAATGCTGTAATTTCTGTTACACTTGGCTCCTGCAAGCTCATAGTAATTTTTAAGCTACATTTATGGTGCTCTGCAACTGTTCACTTTTTTGGAAAACAAATTGTTCCACATTGTAGGTCTCTTTTATAACAAAAAGGAACAAAATGCTTTCTCTCAACAGACTTAACAGAATTCACCCTGTGCCTGTGCATTTCTGCTTCATATAACACTGCATAAACATTTCTGTTGCCTAGTTGTCATTTAAAATAGAGATCCTTTTCTAAGAATATTGTGATTATTGCTGTAATAAGAATTTTCCATTAAAAAGTGGAATATCATGGTAATACAAATGAGAAACTTCCCTAAACTTTTAGTCCTTCTGCTGGAACCATTCAGGTAGTTCCTCCTCCCACACAGAGACCGGTCATTGAAATGGAATGCATGTAATTGAATTTCCATTTAAATTGATTAGGCTTTCATATAGAAAACTGGTAGAGGATTATTCCCATGTACCTATGAAGCTGGTAGAATAGAAGAGTGAAGTAGTGAAACCTACGTGACATAAAGGCTGCACCTCAGAAAGAAGAGGCTGCTCTAAGAACAATGTTTTTAAAAATTAAAATATTGCTGGGAACCTAGAGTAGATGTTTTATCACTTTGGCATAATTTTCTAAAAACTATGAGGACTAGATACATCATCTTTGTTTTCAGTCTGTTCATTTCACTAGAGTTGCGTCAAGTATTTGTCTGAGGGTCTTTCAAAGCTGATATGGGTGATGCCTTTCAAAAGGGTTTTGGTGTGGCTGATTTTTCTGGTATAAAGAATACTACTATTATATTAAAGCAACTATCCTTAGTACATGAACCTAACATTTTCTGAGGAGGACTATTAAAATGAGCTCTATTTTTCAGATGTATTTGAACAATGTAGAGAGATGAGACACTGAATCTGCAGCAAGGCTGAAAGCTTCCATGTTAAGGCGTTCTTCAGACTATGAGCTAGGTTGAGTCAAATGGAAATAACTTTTAATTGATATCTCATTAAATGAGGCAATAGTGTGCAGTTTAAGCACCTTGAGCATTATGTAGTGTTTCTATAAATAGATATTTGAATGGAGGGATTCTTGTATTTGGTGGATTTTTTTTTTTTTTTAATGCAGCAAATTTATATAGAAAAATGATACCACTGCTGAAACTGAGAACTGCCATTGTACAAAGCAGTTATGATTTCTGTTGCAGATGCCAAGCTTTTGATGCTTGATTGGGATCATGTAAAGAATATCCTATGTGCACTCCAGTCTCGATACTGAAGTACTTCGTCACTCAGGGAACAGGGCACTAAAAGAAATTTGGGACAGTAAAACAGAAACTACATTTTGAAAAAAAAAAAAAAATTAAAAAAAAGGCTTTGGAATGAGTTGATAGTCATCTGGACTTTTGCTAGATCAAAAAAAGACTAGTAACAGTCAACCAGCTAGATTATTGGCAGGTGTGAATTGACATAGCTCTGCCTTCCATAGCATACTTGCAGATCACTTTACACCAGATGATACTCTGTTCCAGCATGGTCTGTCTTCAGTTATTTGTCTTCCATTTTCTAATTGTTAAACTTAGATGTAGAAACCAATTATTGTTTCTCAGATTGGGGGTTTTTTTTGTTGTTTGGTTGGGGTTTTTATGGAATAGTGTTTGTAAAATTTTAGTAATAAATAGAAATGGATTATTTCCTTGACACATTTTTGGTACAACTGTGGAACTGTACTGTTAATTTTCCTACTATAGGTCTTTGGTGAGCCCCTCCTAAGCTTTTAGCGCCAAACGTTTCCAGTCATGCACATTAGATCAGTGTAGATGCTTTGTGTGGGATGGATGAGTGGCTAACATTTTATTTAAAACCAAAGCTGGACTTGAATCTTTTTACAAGTTATTGAAAATCTTAAATAAAATATGTTATTTCAATCTAATCAAATGGATATGTCAATGTGAATTTTAAAAAAGCCTGTAAAGTTAAGCAGAAATACTTCTTTTTCCATCTGTTTGGTTGATATTTCTTCCCTATTATTAGATGTACTGTGTTTTAAGCTGTAAAGTGCTATGGAAGAGAAAAGAGGTGGAGCAGTAATAGATACACTTGCCACATTATGCATTAATGCCTTTTTTTGTCTGATACATTGCAGAGTTAATAAAGATTACCTTTGGGTAACACTTCAAAGGCTTTTCTAAGTAAATTCAGAGGACTTTCTTGGTGCCCAGCTGAAATCATTAATGGAAAAAATGGTCCTTAAGTTCCAGATGAGATGGTAGCAATTCCCTTACCCATGGCAGTGGGAGCCAGCATGTACCTCAGGGAAGGCAGGCACCCCAGTGTGCAGCTCTGCCACAGAGCATCTTCCTTATTCCAAACATGAACTCGTTACTAGCTGAATGGGGTTTGGGCAGAAATATAATGATTTTGTATTGTGCACACGTCTGAGGTCTTTTCCATCTATGACAGGCACCCCCTTGAAAGCAGTGAGGGGAAAGGGGAAGGCTGTGACCCTGTATTTCTTGCTCCCTTAGACTTTGCATCGCTTCAGAATCCTCTCCGGTTATTGCAAAAAGTTAGTAGTTTATGATGATTGTTGTAACTAAGCTTAATCTCCCTTGCAACAGACACGTAGGTGTAAATTCATTGCTTGAGGCAGTGCTGAGATTTCGGCAATACAGGTGCTCTTTCCTCATAAACTTGTCCAGATACCACTGCATTCACAGATGTTAATTTTCATTCCATGTAAAGCCAGACGTTCATAGTGTACTGTCTGTGGTCATGGACTGTAACTAGAGCTGGCTAGCACTATTTTTACTGCAGAGCTGTTCTTCACACAATTTTAGAAATTTGGCATTTTAGTTTCTTGAGTATTTTCGTTTTTCAGAAGCATCAGTTCCATTTTAATAAAAAATCTGGCTGATATCTAGGCACATTTAATATACCTTATTTCTTTTTTTTTTAGTTGGCAGACAATTGTCATCTTGTTCTTTTACCATTTTTAAAAATTAGAATTATCAGGGGAATAAGAGAGTCTCCAGTAGTTTAAATGAATCTGTTGCTGTCTTTCAGTGTGTGTTCAGGTAGACAAAAGTAAGTTGCCTTCATTCTAAGTAATACTGATACGGGCATGCACAGTCCTTGGCAATGCAAAGAGAAACAACTTAGCAGAAGAATTAAAATCTGAAAGATGCCGGTTGCTGCTATCAGTTATAGACATGAAACTTCCACAGTAGATGTGGTGGATTGTGTAAAGAATTGGAATTGGAATTTATGTAGTATCCATGTTGCAAGGACATGCCGCTTTTAAGAGTATGGTCTGAAAATCAAAGAAGAATCTTCAGATTACTGTTTCAGAAACAAGTATTTTAATTATTTTTCTTTGGAGATGTGTTTATCCTTTTGAATGTCAAAGGATTAATATGATTAGACAGAACCACTGCAGAAATGGAAACTCGAGTGCAACTCTATAGATTACTTGGACTTAATTTAATATATAATATTGCATGTGTAGAAAATATTAATTATGAATTATGCCTGAGCCTGGAGAACCCAGAAGGACTATGAGGCCTTGGAAAAAAGAGTTTGCCAGTTACTGTAGGTCATAAGAATGAAATTGTGCCAAAAATCTTAATGTTTTAATTACCTTTAGAGGTGGTTTCAGGATCAAAATGACCCATTTATACGTTTCCAGAAGTGCATTATCTCAGTGCAGCTTTGAAACAGTTTTGCGAATGGCAGATATGCATCCAGTGTGAGCGCACATCTGCTGGCAGGCTGATCATTTTCTGGTGTTTTTCCAGCACTTCATTAATTAACCAAAGTATCAAAGATTTATTAAAACCTTGTGCTTTTTGAATGTTTCCCAAAAGCTAAAAAGCAAGTAGGGTGGTTTCTTTGTTTTCCAGCTTTAGCTGTACTAGCAGCTTATTTTAAGAAAGCTGGAATGGCACATGAGAAAGAGAAGTAAAGTACTGTGTGTTGCTGTCCCTCAGAATATTTTTGTATCCGCATATCTCAGATGAAATTGAAGCATAAATAAAGCTACTGTTTCAGAAGTGCAAAGTTTCTATCAACTGCAGACACAGTACATTTGAAGAAATTTGGCCTGAGGTCCCAAAACACAAAGGGATACTTTTAAAATGTTTTTTGTCTGAAGCACTGTCTGCCTCATCAACGCAGTGCTGTGCTGCTGCTGTTAATTCCACATTCTGAAAATACAGGAAGAAAAGTTGGCTGAGATGTCATACTCATTGAAACAGCCACATCAAAACGTAGCAGTGGAAGCTCTGGAAGCATCTTCTTACTTTGTGAGAAAATGCTGGGCATTTTCACGGTACTTAGCTGATAAAACTCACGCACACTTAATATACAACATTGTTTTTTCCAAGTGAAATGTTTTAAGTAGGATACACATCATCTAAAAACCTACAAAATTATGGATTCTAGGTGCTGTTTCTAATTTTATGGTGCACAACTGAAAGAATAATCATTTAAAAAACCCCTCTCCCAGCAGAGAGTATAGTTTTCTAGATAATTTATATCCACTTCTACATGATGGAATCTGAGATTTATCTTAGTAAATGTAACATATAGTTTTTGCTGATCTGGCCTCTACTGACCTGGTTTAAAAAGGAGATTTTATTTCTTTTTTTACAAACATCCAAAGAGGTCATCCTGGTTCTATAGCAAAATCTCTATGCAAAACTTTAGATAACTCCTTCAGTAATCACAAGCCAAAAAGAAGCTTTTGAGGAAAAAATGAAATTCCAGATCTGTCATTAACAAAACAAGGAATCAAACTCAACATTTTATTTTCCAAAAAAATTGTTTTCCATTGTCTACCAGGCAGCACGATCCTAATGCCGTCATGTTACTAGGGGGAACCGAGGGAGAATCACACAGTAAGGTTAAATATTTTAGCAAAGTTCATTCCGACAGCCTCTGGAAGATTTTGGAAAGAGATCCAGGTTGTTTAAATCCTAGTACTCTGGCTTAGCCATAGGAACATTCTTCATCTGAAAACATGCCAGCATGCCTGCTTTTTAAAGCAAAATTGCTATTTGTTTGGCGGAGGGCCAGGAAGGGTGTAGGGACTCTGTCATGGGCAGACCCTTGGGCAGAGAGTGAGCCAGGCACAGGTGTGACCTGCTGCACGTGGCAGGGGACGGGGCTTTGGGAAAGCCTGGCTTTGGCCTTGGTCATCTTCCAGTGGCTCCCAGCCGTGGGTGGGAGCTAGGAAGCAAATGATGAACTCCGTAAGGTACAACTGTTAGACGTTGTAAATATGAGCTTTCTTTGGGGTTGTTGTCTGCTCCTCACAGATGCTTGTTGCTGTTGTCTTAGGAGTTTTATAGTCAGGCTATCTGTGTTTGGACAAAAATAGTAATTAAATAAAAGTGCAAAAATAAATTGTACTCTTAGGGAAGAAATGAAAAAATGAGGATCTACAGAAACCCTTATGCTAAAGTTTCACTTTTGATTGTATAGGGTCATGTTTTTTCATTTTAGTGATAACAGTGTATTTTCTGCCTAAAAGATGTGCTAAAAAGCCAGAGAGGCCAAGAGAAAGTGCCTGGCACTCTTAGCTCTTCTGAGAAATGCTCAAGGATTTCATTTTCAGGGGAGCTGAGCAGTAGGTGGTATAAAACTGTCATTTTGTTCATTTATGCGTTAAGAATTTAGGTGGGGTTATTAAATGATGTATGGATGTTAACCAGTATATATGTATAGTGTAACTCTTTTAAGCCTTGGTGGTTCATGAACTGTAGTAAGTTTGACTAGTTGCACCTTGTATTTAACTCTTTCATAACATATTTTTAAAAAGACATTTAAAAATAAAAATGAGTATAATCTGTGTAAAGAATAAAGCAAAGAGTTTTTGCAGAATAAGTCACTCAAATTTTTACTCAAAATTTTATTTTGTAATTAAACTTTGATGAAAGAAATGGAGGAAGGACCAACTGAGTTGGGACTTTTAAAGTAGCAGGGACATTACTGAGTTAGCCTTTTCTTCTGATTTCGGCTTGATCCACACAGTGTTTAGTGTATCCGTCAGTACTTTGTCCTGCTTTAAAGCAATAGAGCCTCTGTCCTGTGGGCAGCTTTCAGTGAGTTTAAAAACAGAAATTGTAGCTGTATAAAAATGATCTTAGAAGGGTCAAGTGTCACTATTTTTTGGCAACAGCAATTAATATTTTGATCTTTTTATTCATACGTTGTCTGCAGTTGGTATGAATGGTGTGCACAGGAAATGGTTTGGGAGCAGAAATGCTGGTACATAAGAGCACAAGCTCAAGGCTTAGGAAAGGAAAAACAAGAAAACAACAAAACTTCACAATGGGCTGTCAGAAAATATCTGCCAAAAAAAGGGAAAAGTGTTCCAAAAAGAAACCCTTCAGGCTGGGTTCTTTGCTGGTGCAAACTGGTGTCATTCTGCTGTAATTTAATGTAATGACCTTAATTTATGCCAGCTCAGGTTCTGTTCCTTCACCTTTAGGACATATGTTATGATTGTTTTCCATGAAAAATGTAAGCTTCCTAGCCTTGGTTAGTTGGTGGTTGTGGCTGCATTGCCGTGTCACAGATGTAAGGATGTATATTTCAGTTGTGGGAATATAGCTTTGCTTTCTGCATTTGGCACGAGAAAGACTTTTGGTTCCAGCCTTCTGAAGGAGTTTGGTGGCTCATGGTCCTGTTTTCAGGGAAGCTTTTTTGTTTGGTTTTTTTTTTTTTTTTATTAGAGAGTTTGTTGAGGAAAGCAATATTTGCATGTACTTGGAGATCTCAGAAGGGTGGGTGAACAAAGTACAGATGGCTGTTTGGCCAGAAACAGTGTTTATTCTAGAAGATTTGTTACCATGATTCTAATAGAAGATAAAGTAGTCCGTGAACCTTCCCCCAGGCGTGTCTTTGGTACAGTTTATAGCCCACTTGAAAACTCTTGGCTTTGACATTTCACTGATCCAGTTACAAAAATCTTCATATATAGATGACGGATACAAAGCAAGAACTCCTCTGGGACCTCTGGTGTGCTGGCTTTCACTGCAAAGATGACCAGTCTTTCTCCCTAGACAAGTATAAGAGAACTGACTTGCATTTGCAACAAGAGCTCTTACTGATTCTCTTGGTGTTCCCTTCAAAAAGTTATTTAGCCATGCTGCTTTCATATAATATTGTCTCTAGTTTTCCCTTGAAATCTGTCTCCTGTAGAAAAAAAACCCTGCTGTTCTAGTCCAGTTCTTCATATGGTTTCTAGTGTTCTTAAAGAGTGTTTTCAATAGCCATTTCGATCATCTGAAGGCTACCTGAAAAAATGCATCTGTGACCAAAGCTTGTCTATTTTCTCCGAGCGTAGAAATTGTTCTAAGTAACCCCTGCCTTTTCTAGAAATCTTTCTCCCCTTCCTGCATGCCCACACATGGAGTAGTCATCTGCTGTAACTGCTGTAGTGCGAGGATACAGGCAGAACAAAGTAATTAAGTATTTAACTCGTATTTACTTTTGGAATCTGCTTCACATCTAAACAAGGCTTGTCTGCTAAAGGCTTGCATTGCAAGTGACCACTATTTAGCTTCAAGAACTCTGAAGTTAGCATTTGAAGGCACAAGTTAAAATGCAAAGTAATGCAATGACTGTCATAGCAGCATGTAAAAATAAAAAAGAAAAAGTGGTAATATGGTATTGAAGCATAGGATGAGAATAAGAAGCTGGTGTGGCCAGCTTTTAGTAACTTATGGAAGCATGTATGTTAAGTGTTTCAACTTTGTTGAATCTGAGCCCAGAAAATTAATAATGAAAAATGTGAAGCTATTGTGGAAAGGAAATGATTCGGATCTAATTAATTGAATTTATCTTGAAGTGTCATCTTTTTGCTGAGGAAAATAAGAGCTCAATATAAAAATTTGCTCATTTTTTTTCATCTTTTTTTCTACAGGAAGTTTTGATACTATTACTTAAAAGCATATACTATTTATATTTATATTATATTTTTTGATACTATTACTAAAAAGTTTGTTACCTGTTTTAAAGAAAAAGAATCTCCAGATGTTAATACTGCTCATCTGGATTAGAATTTGGCAAGGCCTTCATTAACCTTCTGAAATGAATTAATGAGAAAGCAATAACAACATTATTGTTGATTATAATATGACTGTTTCTTTATTTAAACAGATGTGTCCTGAAAGCAGCAGAAATATTAGAGAGGTGCAATGTGCATCGTACAATAACAAGCCATTTATGGGTCGGTTTTATGAATGGGAACCTTTTGCAGAAGGTAAGGGAAGACAACTTGGTTTTGCATTATTATACAGATTGTGTTTTGGAAAGGCAAACATGATTTTTACCCAGTGGAAGCCATCAGGCTTTGGCTGTTTGAGTCTTGATGATTTTACTCTGTTTGTCTGCTGCATTTATTCATGGGCAGACAAATAGATAATTTTACATCAATATTTCATTTATTTTACAGGAATGAAAGTATATAAGTCTTTGACTGGTATATCATCGGCTCTGTATAGTGTTGCAACAGTATTTCAGCTACTACTGTTAAATACCTTTTTTTTTTTTTTATGATGACAAAGGCTCAGTATGGCTCCATTTCAGTCAACGGAGTTAATTTTTTTATGCCAGCTTCCCATGTGACTCATGGTACTTATACATTAATTTCAGGACTCTATGGCTGTCTAATTTGTATTTTCTAATGGTATGTTTGACAGCTGGGATGGTGACTGTGGGAGGGATACTTGTGCTGTGGACTTCCCCAGCTGCACGGTGAACTGATTGTCCTGGAACACAAGGTAGTGGTCTGCCACCCCTCTAGAGTCCTAACCCTTGGAGGATAAAATGTCAGTCACTTGGGGTTATAACCAGTCTCCAGAAATGTGTTGTGAAATATTAATTTTGTTTGTCTTTCTGTAAACAAGAGCTGAGCCCACCTCAGTTGAGATTCATTATTATTTATGAGGTAAATAATTTATTCTTTAAATATGTCTCTGGATTCAGAGATATTAGTTCATGTCTTATTTTTTAAATTCACATTTTTAAAAAGTTGTTTTCCACAAAACTTCAAAGACCAAAGAGGATTTATGCATAGAGAAATATGTACACATACTGTGGCCTAGCTATCTTCATTATTCTGAGACCATTCTGTCACTTGGCATGAATCACTAGTAGGAGAGTACAAAAATGACTTCGTTACCCACAGACTCCTTTACCAACAGGTGGTGTGTGCTCCGTACCACAAGTTCTGTGCAATGTCTCCCCTCCATACACCTTAACATTTTAAACTGCAGGATATAGGCTCACCTGCTTTTCCTTTCTAGATTTGAGAAGAACAAAGTAGAAGGAAGAGAATTTACCCGTGTTTTTTAAGCATCTCTTGAATATGGCTTTTATTGCCTTCTGCGTAAGGAGCTACATATAATGCAGTGCCACACAATTGAATAGAAGTAATACATTATTCCATGGCTTTTAATGTCTTGCAGTCAGTGTTTGCAGGGATTTCTCTTTGCTGGAAGACATAATTACAAATAAAGATTTCAGTGTACTATGATTTATCTTTATGGCAATACCCTGCTCCTGTATGTCCTAAGATTGACATAGTGGCAAGATTTACCTTATTACGTACATCTTCACTGTCAGTGGTCTGCTCTGAGGCAGTTAGTGCTCTGTGTAGGTTTTACTTGCCTTCAGTCTTTAACTCATTATTCTAAGTTGCTTTCCCAGCTCCCAAAGAGAGGCAAATAAGACATTTGGAAAAGGAATAGGAAAGTTTCTTTCATAATGGAGGAGTTCCTCCTGGTTCTCATATTTTTATTACTCCTCCCTTCATCCTAATAGATTTAGGAGGGGAAAAGGGTGATAGCTACTAGTGAATTTTTGCTGTTAATAAACTGAGATCAGTCTATCCTGTAGTATAGAGCCTGATACTAAGTTTTAAAGTGAAAGGCGCATCTGTGTAGGGCTGCAGTTGGGTGTGTCAGCTGGAAGACGGCATGTGCTGCTGTCACTGTATTGCTCTTGGGGGACCGAGGGAATCCCTTGCTGGATCCCATTGCGTGAATAGCTCATTCTGAGCCAGCGTTCTGGGTTCTCTGCCTTGCCTCATTGCACAAAGGCAAAATGCCTATTTTGTAACAATGAAGACCCTTCCAAATATGTCCTGAAGGAAGTATTGGAAGTCATTGTTTGTTTATTTTTCAGGAGACTCAAGGAGTGTTGCAAGTATGTGAAGTTCCTTTTTCCTATACTCAGAAATGGACATTTTCATAGGTACTTAGCATGCTAGCATGCTCTCTGTAGTTCCTTTAGATCAGCAGCTTTGATCCACAATTGATGTTATTTTTATTTCAACATGGGTCAGTGCAGACTCAGGTAGGTTCATATCAAACTCCCAGTTGATCTAGAATCATAGAATATCCTGACTTGGAAGCGGACCCATAAGGATCATGGAGTCCAACTCCTGGCTCCACACAGGACCAGCCAAATCAGAGCATATAACTGAGAGCGTTGTCCAGACACTTCCTGAACTCCGTCAAGCTCGCTGCTGTGACCGCTTCCCTGAGGAGCCTGTTCCAGTGCCCAACCACCCTCTCAGTGAAGAACCTTTTCCTGATATCCAGCTTAAACCTCCCCCATTGCAGCTTTGTGCTGTTCCCTTGGGTTCTATCACTGGTCACCAGAAGGAGGAGATCAGCGCCTGCCCCTTCGCTCCCCCTTGTGAGGAAGCTGTAGGCCATGATGAGGTCTCCCCTCAGTCTCCTCTTCTCTAGGCTGAACAAACCAAGGGACTTCAGCCTCTCCTCATATGTCTTCCCCTCTAGAACCTTTACTATCTTTGTTGCCCTCTTTTGGACACTCTCCAATAGTTTTATGTCCTTCTTGTACTGTGGTGCCCAAAACTGCACATGGTACTCGAGATGAGGCCACACCAGCACAGTGTAGAGGGGGGCAATCACGTCCGTAGACGGGCTAGCAATGCAGTGCTTGATGCACCCCAGGATACGGTTGGCCTTCCTGGCAGCCTGGGCACACTGTTGACTCATGTTCAACGTGATCCAAGAAGGCCAATGNGATCTAATAATGTTTGTTTCTAACGTAGTCATGCCTCAGTCCTGGTTTTATCTGTTGTGGGTATAGTGAAGACTTGCAGAGCTATATCTGTTTACTTCAAATCATGAACATTCAGTATATACTATGTCATGTTTGGCATTGTGAAGTTGCCCAAAAGGAAGTTTGAGCTGTACAACTTTGGCACTTTGTACCATGCATTTAGGCAGAAAAAAGAGCTTGGTACCCCAGCAAGCACATGGCTGAAGGCATATTCTGCAGACAGCGTGACTTCTACAACGTGGCCTCAAAGTCTTATGATGTATTAGTTTTGATGCTTCCCTTTTCAAACTGCCATTGACAAGACACAGCCAATGCTGAGCCAGCTCAGCGCGCCTCCATCTCCTTGCTTCCTACACAGCAGCTTTGACTCACTCTGCCCTGTGCCAGGAAAGATGACTCAAGGGATCTAAAACATGACACAATCTTTTTTTTTTCCCTCCCCTGCGTAGCGCAGCTTGCTCCTAGTGTTTATGTTGGATCAATAAGGGCAGCTAAACCATAATTTACAGCCCTGTCTTGATGGTGAGTTAAGTGTAATTATTATTATTTTTTAAAATACACATATTTTTGTTTCTCCCTTGTTCAGATTGGTGCAGCTGCATTTCTAACCCCTGTTTTTATCTGCTACTGCTCCAACACAAATTTTGTCTTTATTAAAAAAGCCATATTAAAGGGACTATAAACCCTATGAATTTAGAGTATTTAATGAAAAAGCCCTAGTTTGTGTTGGAGAACCAATAGCACGTAATGACTTTAAGGGCAGGATTTGAGAGGAAGGATCCAGTCGTGACAGAGGGAAGACATCACAGCCATGACACCTGTAAGGAAGTTTAAAACTACAGAAGCAATACATGTTTTAATCATTCTGATAATTGAACTCTTTAATTTGTACTGTTTATTTCAGCTAACTTTTAGGTTTAATTGTGGTGGAAAAATTAATAACCTAAAGTGTTTGATATTTTGATGGCCGTATCAAAAGAATGTATTGAAGGAGAAAACCTATTGCTTCATTGAAAAGGAGAACTCAGTGGGGATCTGACCACAGGAGTCTCTCTTAGTGAAGAATAACTGCTTTTTTTGAGAGGAGATTTTTTTTGTTCAGAAATCCTGTATAAGGTTAAAGAAGAAATAAAGTTCTCTCCAGGAAAATCTGTGATATGTCATCTTCAGGAGGGTACCTGGATAGTCTTATGCATCCAAAATACATTATCAAATATAGTATTTTCAGATCAGTAACTGCAGAAAATCCTGGTCAACTGCAAGCCCTTCTTGTTTTGAGTTGTGTTCGATAGTGCCAACCAGGCTTTGGTAATAGACAGTATTTGATACTGCAATCCTAGCCATGGGATTCTGTTAGAGCAGTTAGAATTGCACCTGTGCCAGGCAGGCGTAGGAGTGGTACACGTGCAAAGAGCACACCGTGGCTCTGCACTGCGTGCTCTGCTCTCTTGAGATGCAAAGTCCTGCAGGGACGGTCAGCTTTCCAGCCTCTACTGCTCTTTGGTGTGGGTACCCACAAGGGAAGCCTTTGCCTCTTTCAAGAGTGGAAGAGGACTTTGAAGTCTAGGAGGAGCTCTGATTGTATCTCTGGTGTGTAACTCCTGAAATAGCTAAAAATGTATTCTCTGGGGACTTGGCTTTTTTCTTCCTTTTAAAGGTAGCAATTTACAAGCAGAAAAAAATACAACAGAATCTAAGCATTTTCTCCTGAGAGACAATTTAACTCTCTTAAAAAAAGAGATTTTTGCAAATCAGTGCCTGGTCCAGTGAAAGTCAGACATGATTTGCCCCTAGAAGGTATTGAGACTTTGTCTCCTTCCCTCGTAGTAAAAGAAATGCAAGATTTTCATGGAAATTATTATGGTTTTGTTCTTGAGGTTTTTTTCATTTTGTTATTTTAGAGCAAAATTTTAATGGGAAGTTTTCTAAAATGCAGACTTGACTAAGCATTTTCTCCAAATGATGTTTTTGTTTGTTTTTTGTTGAAAACCAGCCCTAGTTTCAGTGCTCCACTTTCAGGTGAATGCACTTGTTTGCAGGGCAGCACGCTTATTTCCCTGCATTGCACTGACAGCGGGAATTCTTGCTGGTTCAAATGTGTGTGCTCTTTTACATTTGCAGCGGTAACTTGTGTTAGAGCTCACTGGACACTAGCTAACAAAGCTAATAATAGGAATGAGGACGTGGCTACAGGATCATCATGGTGGTGGCTGTACAGATGATTTAGTTCCACTTGGTTGAGTCAGAATGTCTTTGGCTTAAAATACTGTATCAGGCCAGATGAGTTTCTAGGAACAGAGCCGTATTCAGATCTTGAAAGCTTTTTAAATTGTTAGTTGCTAGAGCCTGAAGGCCTGCACAGAGGGCATGAAGAGGCCTCCGCTCCCCACTGTTGCCTGGAGGGCAGCGCCGTTCACCTGTGCGGGATTGGCAGGGTCGGCCAGAGTAGGTGAACTCTGGCAGCGAGAGGGATCTCTGGAAGGCCTAGCAGGGTTCATTCGGTTCCTTCTGATTGCTAGGTCTGGCTTCCTCTTACAAATTCTCTTTATTTTTCTGTTGGATTGCTGAGAGACAGAAGCGGTATGGAGCCTGTACACCACATTGCTCTTTGGAGGAGCAGGATTTGAGTCAGGCTGAGTTTCAACTGGGATAAAAATTCCTGTAGCAGAGAGCAGAAGTCGCCTATATGAAATGGCACAAATGTCACTGCTGCATTTTCTGTGGGGGGGAAAATAGGTCCCCAGTCTCCCCCAATACCATTGTTGCCAAACCTAGCTACTGATGGGCACCATAATGAGTGATTCAGAATCGACGGGAGTGAAAGTGGGTGACAGGGACCGGGTGTCAGCACCCAGCCTTATGGCAGGGCAGTTGGGCAATTTCAGCTGGCTTCTCTTTGCTTGGAGTGTATCAGAATCCAAACTTTGGATGAAAGGATATTTGGTCTGCATGGTTTTCACGCTGGACTTCATGATGCTCTTTCTCTAAAAAGACTTTCATGTCAGCGCTCCATCCTGCAGCCTGTGTTGTGTTCAGAGGAGAGCTCACTGTAGAGGTAGATATGTGCAGGCTGTAAAAATCCGTTCTGAGTTTACTGTTTTAAAATACCTTCTAGTAACCTGACTTCTAGCTGTAGGTGTCTCCCAGCTCCAGCTGGGAAAAATGTAAGCTCTGAAGAAAACGAAATGTGTAACTTCCATAGCTGGCTAGCAAATAGTGCATCTTCAGTACTTTCTGTCAGATGAGAGACATTTATGATTTAGATTGAATTCAATTTTTGTATTAGAATGGAGACTGAAGAGTAATGCAGGGCTGCTACATTTATTTATTTCTGGGTTTTGTTGCTGGATTTGTAACAACAGATTTCACTCATTTTGAATGACAAAATAGCTTCTCATAACAGATCAAAATATAGTGGCCCAATTTCTCCAGTCTGTTGGTAATTGGGGACACTGAAGACACTGAATGAGCTCTGATTAGTATGATTTAAGTACTTATAAATGGAAGAAGAGCCTAATCGATCTCTTCAAAATTCTTGGCCAGGTCCTGAGAGGTGCAAGCACTTCTGGAATGGCGTACCCAGAAGTAAGAGAGGGCTTCTGAGAGTTACAGGGAGTACAGTTAACAGGACAATGCAGACACTGCCTACAGATACTCGACAACCAGCTGTAAGCACAGAGTAGTTTTGCTGATGTTTCAGGGTTTGGGAGGTTTTGGCTCATTTGCTCGGGCTTTGTGCAGAGAAGGGTATATAGGCTTGTGAGCAAACCATTTATTCAGTTCACAAGTCTCATCAGTTAAATGTTTTGTGGAGCGTTTTCCATTCAGTTGATCAGAAGAAATCATCCACCAGAAACAGCGAACCTCAGGACATCCCTTCCTGGGAGCGAGTGTAAGTCCGCTAAATGAATATCAAAATTCTGACAAGTAACACTTGTCTTGTCAGATTTCTAGATGGTGCTTCTAAGTTTTCTGTTATTACATGTGAACATTCGTGTATAGCTACCAAATATGCACAAATAATTGTGGCCTCTTGGGTGTTGTGTAATACTGCAAATCAATGAATATTCTGGGCCAACAGTGAATATATTTTACTTCTTTTCAGTGGCTTAGTGTGTTGGTTTTTCTTCTGTTAGAATTGTGAGATATGTGTATAAACAAATTATAGATATATTTCTTTTTAAATGCACATTATTAGTGCAAGCACTCATTCCATGTCCATTGTTGAATTTCATTACATCTTAAT
Source organism: Aramus guarauna (assembly GCA_013400195.1). NCBI lineage: Eukaryota > Metazoa > Chordata > Aves > Gruiformes > Aramidae > Aramus > Aramus guarauna. Next base: position 249,344 of record VXBL01007578.1, read on the forward strand.
ATAAAACTATTGTAGAAGCATTGCAAAGTTTGATATATACAGAGAAACATAACATTTGTGTCATCTTTTAGGTTAACTGGAAGTGGAACTTCAGGTTAGCGTAGTTAGAGAATTCATCCTTGCGTAAGATTAGGAAGGTAGGCCCTGGTGTATGTTTCCTGAATGCCTGTGATTTCCTGGCTAGAGGAGTGCAGTCCTTGAGAAGCAAAGGTAATGTAGTCCCCGTGTATCAACTCAGGGCCTTTCCTCATCTGTAACTGCCAGTTCCTTGTGGCTCAGGATATGCTGTACTGTACTCCTAATTTTGTGTGCAGTATTTTGGCACCCAAAGGACAAGAATAAGTCTTACGGTTTTGTTTATACATTCTCTAGTAAGTTGCTTCTAGTGAGTGAACATGCAGATGTTTGAGTATATATACACACAGTATCTCAAGAAATAATCCAGCTGTGCTGCAGTTCATCCAGCTGTGAGGTATTATATTCAATGAGGCAGCTGCTTGAAGTCTTCATTTCTTGTGACAATAGACCATACTTCTCTGGTTTTTTTTTTTTTTTCCTCCACCTGTTAGAAACCTTTTTCATTGCTTTTATTCCATTTTGTGGCTAGTTGTTCTTGAAGGTTGTACTTTAATTGCATGCACTGTATTTTCTATGGCAAATTTTTATTATTATTCATGTTTTACATGAAATGCTGTAGTCAGACAGATTCATCAAAGAGGTGACAGACAAAGTTTTAGGAGGTTTGAAATGTAATGAGTAGATTTGCATTAGTAGGTGTTTGCATTTGTTGATTAGCTACAACTCAAATAGTGCACACTAATGATAGATAATAACAGAATATAGGTAATAACAGATTGGCATTCTTACATTTCATCACAAAACCCCAAAGGGATTATTACCACCTGTTTTTTTCCCTTGTTTGTTGTATGTGTGTAGGGGAAAAACCCCAACCACTGTCCAGGAGTTGGTCTTGGTTCCTTTCTGCACACCACAAGCCTAAGTCTACGTCTATTAATTGAAATAAGTGTTAAACCACTATGCTACTGTAATTCCCTTCTACATGCTCTTCACATGTATGTGTCACATGCACTTTTCTTCAGGGTTATGATCTAGCTTAATTTGAGATTTAGGAAATAAATTTGGAAAAATCCTGTGCTGGTTTCATTGGAAATCCTATCTGAGGCAGTGAAGTATAAATTTTTCACACATTACTGAAAATTCAGTTTCATTTTTAACTGAAATCTCTTTGAAATGTTGCTCACTTATGAGACTAGAATTTATTCAAGTGCAGTAAACCAAGAAGTCAATTTATACTATGTCCCGTTTTCCCCTTTATTTAGTCCCACTTTCTGAATGGATCACAAGAGAGAGCAGATGGAAATTGGCGAAGCTTTAAAAGTATAGCTGTGCTGAAGTATCTGAGACGTTTCTTTGGCTTCATCAATAGATCTGCTTCCTGAACATGTGTTGTGTTGAGCTTGACCTGGAAATTGTAAATATCCTGTGTATTACTGAAATATGTAACTACTTCTGTAGAAAGCTTTAATAAAAAAAAATGCTTAGATACTTAAACATATGGAAGCCTAATGCTTCCACATGGCAACTTACCTTTCATAGTTATTCTTCCTATATGATTTTATTAATATACATGTTTTGATTTGCATTAGTAAGAAGCTTAGCGATATCAGAGCCTGGTTTTTACCTGAGATTCTGTGGTTTGTTACAATTCAAGTAATAATACATACATATTTTTAACTGTTCTATTTTAAGCAGGGACCATATTCTGATGTATGAAGTCAACTATTTCCCTGTAACAGGTCACACACACCGTATGTTGTAATGTTTCTAGTTCATTGTGCATCCCTCAATTTCCCCACTTTTCTACTTGCTGTTTGCAGGGGGAAATGGGTTAAGAGGGATGAGAGCCAGAAGATTGGGTGTTTATGGATGGATACTGGGATGAGCCTCAAGAATTGGAAAGGGTTGTTAGTGCCTTTAGGAAAATGGAAAATGACATCCATTGAATGTTATTGTTCAACAGTAAACTCAGTACGCTCCAGAGTGAACTTGAACATAGACCATGTTAAACAGAGTGTATTTTTAAGAACAGGAAAGTAAGAGAAAGGAGATGAGCTGACAAGCCGTATCTGTCCTCATCTTACAGGGTTTGCATAAATTTAGCCTAGCTTTGATGAAGAAGAGACGTTGTCTTCTGTATCCAAGTGACCAATATTTACTGCTTTATTTTAGAGTACTTGACCTGCCTAGTTGCATTATAGTGAGGCGGGTAAACATCTCAGAAAGAATTATGCCCTCATTTCAAAGCACACGTCTTAGTTCCTTTGGTAGGAGCAGAAAGTTAAGGACGGATGTTGTGGCTTTCAGGCTGAGATTTAGAAACAAAATTGTATCCAGATTGTGTCATAATAAAGATTTTTAGGCTAGAATAGAATGTAGAAAGAAGATTTGATTTTTGCAAAGCACATGTGGAAGTGAGTGGTACAGATCCTTTTAAACCTACTTTGATAAAATTTGTCTTGACTCCCTCTACTTGCTACCAATAGCAAGACCTCTGTGGGTTCAGATCAGTATTCATATCTGCAGTATCAACAAATTACCTGATGCTGTGCAGGCGTCTCTGAGAAAATGCATATGCTCATGACTTGAACTAAAAAAAATCCCCAACAACTTTTTTCCACTGTAATGTTCTCTAATTTTATTTGTTCTTTGGAAAATGAGTAAACAAAATATTGTTTGAATTTCTATAGTGGATTTTTACCTGTTAGTGGCCCTTGGAACAAGATACATACACCCAATATTCAGAAATTAATTTAAAAAAATCCCCACACCACCACCTTATAAGAATGAATGAATGAAATACTTTGATCACAAACCCCAACCTACTGGTGTAAAGTACTTAGTTGCTGTATCACAGGTTCCTCAATGTCTGATTTAGCTGCTAAGCAAAGTCTTTAATAAGCAGGACTACATGAACCAACAGTGTATATAACCTCACGTAATCTGAAACAGTCCTGTTATATGTATATATATATTCCTTATATTGCTTCATGGTATCTGGTGGCTGTGCAGAGCAGTCTGAGGCTTGCTGCAAGTGGACAACAGAGGATTTGGATCCCTTTGATTTGGGGAGCCATCTGAGTTGTATAAAGGTGCAGATGGGCTTAGAAGCAGAGCCCTACTAGGAATCAGTGTGTGTGGTTATGGAACTGATCATCCAGGAGTGAAAATTAGTGTAGAGCAAGCTTGCTTGAAATTAACATGCCCTAGGAATTTAACCAGCCTCGGGCAATTTCAGGGGTTGGTCTCCATTTTCTCTGTGCCCTCTATTTTGGATCATGTGCCAAGCACAACTTTCTCAGAGCCAAAACCCATGCTTTGCATGAATTAGGAAATAAAGATAATGCTGATTCCTCTTTTTCATCCGTTCTAGCAAGGGTTGTGCGGCAACCTTACCCAGTGGTAGAACTGTAATTGTTTTGAATCTTCATTTCATTTTGTAGCATCAGATCCTTTTGCATGTTGGGTTTGTCAAGATAAGGGAGAGAATGGGGCGTGGGGGGGGAATGAAATATCTCGACTGTCTTATCAAAAGGGAGCTTTCTGACAGGTTTTAGTGCTGTTTGCATTGGCATGTATACAAGTACATATGTAGAATAAGTGCTTTGGGATGCTTTAGTCCTTTTTGAGATTATATTGTCTTTTTGTTTGTTTGATTTTGTTACTCCTGTTGTTCATGGGAAATGTCCTCTGTTAAGCTTCAGAGTCAAAATGGCACTCCAAAAATTTGCCTTTGCTGTTGGATCAAAATCTTTCACTTCCTTTGGCTTCTTTATAGCAAACCACCAATGTAAAGAAGGCATCCTGTCTTTATTCCTACACCTCTTTTGGGATACAACAAATGAATCTTAGTCTGAATCTATTCTTTTTGGTGGTAGATTCCTTTTGTAGCAGAGACGAACAGGCTCGGATGCTCTCAACAGATGTATTTTACAGCTTCTCAAGGAAACTTTTTTACGAGTTTTATGATTGTAGTCCTAGGAGTCCTCGTCACGCAGATCTGCACAATCATTTCTTGTAGTATAAAGCACTAGAATGGGAACAACTTAGGGCTTACAGTGTTTTGCAGGTGTGCACTTCTTGTACAAACCCCAGCGATCCTGTCATGTCTCCCAGATCCATGAAATAGTCTGGAGAATAAAAGAGAGCTGCAAGGTCGAGACTGTGTAATCATTTTAACATGTTATACATTAACTTTGGGGAATATTGAATAAACAGGGCAACAAGTAACCAAAGTATTATCAACATGTGTTCCATCTGTTGTTAAATGTATGAAATAGTTATTCAACACATTTCTTGCACAATTTTCAATTTTAAAAATCAAGTATATATTCTTGATTGTACACACTTTCTTCTGTGCAATTTGGGTTGGTTAACCTAGAAGGCAAAATTGAAAAATGCGTGGTGAATATTCTTTTCACGTGTAAAAAGAAATGAACAACTGAGACACAGGGGGAAAATACATAAAGTGAGTTTGATAAGTAAAGTAGAAAAGAGGCTCCCTACTAAAAAATACTTACCAAGCTATCTTAGATTTTTAAAATACTGTCTTTGCCTCAGTTTGTGTATGGAAATAGTTTTTGTTGGTTCCGTTATACATTTGAAAAGGTTTTAAATAGTTTCATAATATTTTCCATGTGTTTGATTTCAAAAAAGCTTTCACGTTTATCTACTCCAGTTAACAGCGATTGCCCTAATGTGGTACTGGGTGTGTAGCAGGCTGCAGAGCTCCCACTCGGGTTGCTGCTGAAGTTAACGGAAGGCAATATAAATATGGCTTTTTATAGGTCCTAATAGTCCAAGGATTGTTGAGGTTAGTGGGAGATTTTCCCATTTGCTTCAGTGGCTTTTGGATGAGGTCATTGAGAAGACAATTCACCGTGTAACTAAAAAAGTGAATAGAACTGAGGTCTGATTCTGCAAAACTTTGTTGCAGGTTGATAATACCCAGATTTCTATATATTCAGAGAAATTGGTATGTACCTAATTCCGTAGAGGCTCAGGACCTCACTAGAAATTTTCACAGTTTCCTTGAAAAAAGATGACTCAGTTCAGAGTCCACTAGTGGTCCCTACTCTGTTAGGTACAAGGTACAAGGAGCTTGTGCTGAGTTCGGGCCTGGTTCTGTTGGGTGAGTGTACAGGCAGGGATTCAGAGTTTTCTTTCATTCTGTGAAGAATTACAAATACATAAAGAAGGGCTTTTAGGACCATCTCAGAGACCAGATTACTTCCTTCTTCATCACTCCCCAAAATGTCTCTGTCTTTTGTTTTAGTGTATGTGTTCCTGAACAATTAAAACTGTGACTACTAAATGAAACATTACATATTAAGATACTTCTCACTTATGTTCATTTTGAGGCTGTTCCAGTATCAGCTGATAGAAAAGGAAAGATAACATTGACTTTAGAGGGAGTCAGATGTGAATCTAAACATTTACATTCACAGTTTCCATTTGTGTAATCAAAAATTGCTTATGCACACTCTCAGCAGTAGAAATTGCACTTTTGCTTTCTGGAATATTTAGCTGCTAAATTCTATTTTCTTAATGTAATTTCTATAGCACTGTGCGGATTTTAGAAATTAACACTTACATATCCTGAAAAGGTGGATATGCAAGTTCCGGTTCCAGTAAGATTTGTGGATTTTACCTGATTAGCTTTATAAGTGTTTTAGCTTTAACTCATTAGTTCTGAAACTGAGGTTTGGGTCAGTCTACAAGTGGGGCCAGAAGCTTTGATCATAGTTATCAATAGCAGTATGGTGGGAGTTCACAAGTCCAGAAGTTATGGCTAGCTGAAAAGTTTAGGAAGCCTACTCAAGTACAGAAGGTGTTACATTTCAGATCTGGCAAGTCTTCAGCTGCTGTGTTTTAATAGTAGGTGGCTTACTGCTGATTGACTTTCAAGCACTTAAAGCATGAGCAATTTGTGCCCAAACTAGAAAATCCAAGCGCCCTCAGGTAAGGCCATAACTGCGGGTTAGCAGTTTAGAAGGATGCCTGGGTCACTTCTGGAAGGGCTATCCCAGTGTCCGCCTCTGAGCCACAGCAGTGGTAAAGGTTGAGACATGGCTTGTGAGTTACTGCTGCCTAACAAAAGAAACATGCTGACTGGTAACATCCATACTTTTAGCCTGTGGCAAACACAGGTAAAAGTCACTTGCTTAAGCCTCTCTTACTCTGATAAAACAGCTTTCTGTGGGATATGAGTGAGAAGACTTTATCTTTTCTTTGGTAGTATAAGATGAAAGCCTGCAAGGTTAGTCCCTGTGGCTCAACTGAGTACTGAGACTTGCCAAGCTCAGTCTTGTTCTGGAGTCACTGTGCAAGACTTTAAGAGTGGGGGAGGGATGGGAGGTTGTAAAGATAAACTACTACAGAGGGTTCATGAGGATTAAGTATTATAGCCAATTTTTGAACGTGGCATTCCTTTAAAAGCCCTCAGATTGACAATTTCCAACTTCATCTCCCAGTATTTCAAAGGAGCACAGAGTTTACGACTCTCATTGATGTGACTGTTGCTAGAAAAATGAGGTTACGTACTAATACGAATGTGGGTGCCTGTGCTGCACATTACTATTTAAATATAGGCATTCCTGTGTTTCTGGAGTATTCTGTTAATGTTTTGAATGGAGGTTTTCGGTAGTGCTGAGTGTTATGAAGGGAATTAAAAAGATTTTGCCAATTTAGGCAGCGTAAGTAGTTGGACTGGCATTTATATACGCTTGATATTCCTTCTTGTTATGATGAATTACTATTTTCAAAGCAAGGAAAATCTTACCCACTGTGAAAGAAAAGCTTATAATATGGATGAACATCAGAAGAAAGAGATTCCCAGTGGTAGTATATAAAATGAAAAGCAGAACTGGCTTCTATTGTGCTCTATTTCCATTAGACGTCTTGGAAGTTTTGTAAGCATGGTGCATAATAAATATCTAAGCCACAGTTTGAGGTCTTTTAAAAGGAGAGACAATTCTTGCTAATATTTTTCTGGATCAGTTCTCCCGCTTACACCCAGATAGATACAAATCTCTGGCATTTGTCCACAGAGCCAACTTGTGAATTTGTTAATTTGCTTTCCATATTGCACTGTATAACTCTGAATTTAAATCCAAACACCACGAATTTAAAATTAAGTTTGAAAGAGCCAGAGAAACTGAGCATTAAATTTGCTCATATGTCTGCAAAGAGAGGAGATCTACTTCTGCATAATTTTGGTCAGAGGCCTAACAATACTGAAGTGCAACTCGCTATGGTCGGTTCTGCTGAAACGGTACAGTGATCTCTCTGGAGAGAGATCACAAAGAGCTAACTATTTGGATCCATTACACCACTGAGGTGGATATCAAGTATAAAACCAGAAACAGACCTCAGAAAGTTGAGCCTGATGTTTTTTTCAAATATAATAATATGAGTCTGGTGACATCATCAGATCTGAAAAGCAATATAGATTTTTACTGTATTTTTTTTCATTACTCCAATATAAATGTAACCCAGTGTATGTAAAATGCATTATAGCAAATCCACAAGCAATTTCCTTCATTGTAACAAATACTGTATCTCATTAGAGCAAAACAAGCCCCCAGTTATGTTGCAGAACATCTGCTTAATAATTTCAAGCTCCTCCAGCAATGCTGCCAAAACAGCTAAAAAGTCAACATCTAGTCCATTACTTTGATCAACTGAAGTAATAAAGTTATAAACAATGCACCAAATGCAGATCTGGTGAAAGGCAGAGCAGTGCTATTGGCCCTACACTCAGATAGCTATGGTGTGTCTGGTGATGTGGCTTAAGGCACTGGAACTGGTATTCGGAGTGGGGTGTGAGATGCAGAACCAGATTTCTGGCTTGCATAGATTTCCTCTCTAGCAGTGAGAATGTTAGTTAAGCTTTCTGCATCCAGATCCTCACTCTAACATTCAGTTTAAAATGCCCTTTTTATATCTCATGGGCTTTCTGTAAGGCACATGAGGTGCTTTAACATTACTGACAGGAGCTAAAGCATCTGTAAACAAACAACAGGTCAATGTTTGTAAAATTTGGTGTCAGTTGTAACGATGCTTAATATTTGTCTGCTTTGTGCCTATACCAGCTCCTGCTCTGTATGTCTTAGGAAAAGTGTGGCTTTGTGCTGTTGCAGTGTTAACATTTTGACTACTTGTTTTCATTCCAAATATGAATAAAAACTGCAAATGGCAAAAATTTTTTAAGTATCAGATTACTTGGGGTCAGTATTGTCAAAACTTAAAATACAAGTATGAATGTAATATTATTAGCGTTTCTTTAAAAAAAAATAATTCAGCAGAATAAAATGTTTCAGCATTGAAATGAAACAAGGAAGTGGAAATGATTTTGACTTCCCTCTGTCCATTTTCAGCAAAACCAACAAATTCTGAGGGAAGATTTCAGTTTTCATGAAATGTAATTTTGGGAAACAATGGGAAAAATCTCAATTGAATGAGCTGGCTGTATTTGTAACCAGATTGAGAAATACACTGAAAATGTAATATATAAAATGTCTTTAAGTGCAGGTACTGAAATTATAAATTCCCTGTGAAATTATTGTTGCACATGAGCCAAGTGAAGACTTGTCCCTCCTTTGAATATTATACCATAACATTGTGGGACAGTGACCGATGCCTTCAGTTTGTATGGTTTTGTTGGTGGTTTCTGTGGTAGTATTTTGATTCTACATTTTTAAGGCTCAGTAGGTCACACCTTGAACTCGCTTTCAAAAAAATGCAGAATTTTAACCCTAAAGAATCTTCATCATCATCATCAAAATACCTTAACACACACACCGACCCCCCAAACAGGACTGTGAAAGCTTCTCAAATTCAGATAGGCAAGCGGGAACGTTGCATTGATGAGACGAGGAGGGAGCAGTGCAAGGACCTTCATCTGCCAGAGGTGCCCAGTGAGGATATCAAAGGGTCTGACGGGCAGGCTGTAACGCACCACTGCCCCAGCTGCGATCTGCCCAGGGCTTTGCTGGAGGTATCCTGCTCCCAGCAAGGGGACAGCAGAAGTTAACCTGTGTGCTGGCTGGCTGGCTCCTCAGTGCTGCTGCTGTTAGCCGCCTGCTGTAGTCATTACCGCAGCAGGGAGGATTAGAGCTCGGATTTAGTGCAGGTAGTTTGAACCTGTCGTATTCAGTGGGGAGCAGTGGCAGCTGAGGAGCTGCCTCTGGGGTGCGGCGGCGGGACAGTGCCTGGGAGCAGAGGGCCAAGTGAATCGGGTGGGACCCTCTCGATCGGCTGCTGCAGAAGTAATTACCTGAGCCCTTGTGCAAAGGGGAGTCTTAAAGCCAGCTCTTGTGGATTGCTGTGAGTAGCTCTTGCTTACAGAGCTAAATAGTTACCTGGTTTCACTTGTACTTTGTGAAACCTTCATGTGAATTCAGTTTCTTCTGCTTTTACACATATTGACAATGCGTAATTGCTTTAGCTAGTCAAAAATGATAAAATAGTAATTTATAGTGAATTAAGAAAAACCGTTGAAGGAACATTCCAAATTTACTATTTGGAACATTACCTTTAAATTCATTGTGGTTTGTAACTTCTGCTGTGCCACAGAAAGAGAAAAGAAAGAACAATAAAAAAAGAAAGGGCTTTTTTCTCCTTATACCCTTAGCATAGAGAATAGAGGGATTTCTGGGTTTTGAGGGGATCTTTTTCATGAAGTTTGGTGGGTGGGTTGTCTTTTGGCCAGAAGCAGCTCAGACCAAAATTAAAAAATGTTTCACCACCAGAGTGACAGGCAGTATGTAGAAAGTATGTACTATATTCCTGAACTTCAGTCATTTCCAGGAGATTCTTGCACATGGCCAAGTAATTTGAAAACAAGTCTGATTCTGAACCGATTAAATGGGCATCACAAGAAGAGAAAGCCAACCACTAGTTTGTTTTCAGCTGCTGGATGCATTTCAGTTGAGGTTACTTTATAACTACTGTCATCTTCCAAAGCACTTGTAAATAATGTGGAGAGTAATTCAGTGTGGTGTTTGGCATAGTTTCTCTTTTTTCCTCCAAAGCAATTTACACTGGCATTGTAGGGTCAGCTCCACCAGTTCCCTTGCAGTATTTCTTGGTTTGTTCCCCCAAATTTTCCTCCTTTAAATGCTGCATTCGTAACACATGTAATTTTAGACCTTGGAAAACATACCTTGCTTTGTTAGATGCCCACAAGGTCTTCTGTCAATGAAATGGCCCTCTGCTTAATTGATGCGGTGCTCTTTTTCAAAACTAGTTTTAGCAAGAAAAGCTTTTGAACTGAATTGCATCAGAAATTCAAGTTTAGGCTTCTCACTGAAGTAAACATGTCTCTTTTTATTCTGGGGTATTCCTCTCTTTGTGTTTTGGTTAATAATACTAATGTTATGGTTAATGGTATAATGTATTATTCAGTCTGGGTAATCTGCATTGATTAATGATCCTGCATAAGGAAGAAAAGTCAAGCTCCACTAGGAGCGTGCTACAGCAGACCCTCAGCTGGTTCTATGTTGTTTTAGCATGATGGTGCAGTAGCAGTTTCTATCAGTTGAGGGTCTGCCCCATGATCTTTACTTTTACTGTAAGGAGATAGACAAGAACTACTTGTAAGTACAGGTTTGAACAATATAACCAGATTTGAGAGTCTAAGGGTCCAGAGCAACCCAAGAAAATTCCTTTTGTTGTATATATCAGTCCAGAAACTGTCACAGGAAAGCAAAAATACCAGCCGTTTTCTTATCCCATGCTTTTATACAGCATAATTAGATCTGTCGTGTACAAACAGACTGGCACATTCAGTTGTGGTGTAAATGGTGGAATTTGATTCAGCAAAGTGGCTGGTTTTACTTGGCCAGTTACAGTATTGGCTCTGACAGTTAAAAGCAGGCCAGAAGTGGCGTATGCTTTTTGCATCCTTTGCCCTCCTTAGGTCAAGCAGAGCATGTTTGAGGAAATGATCTGCTGTGCGAGGTGCTGCTACAGGGCAGTCATTGCTTGCCACAGGAGCAGTCTTTGCTATGGAGTTCAAAGAGCATGTAAGAGAACGTGATTCCCAGTACTCATCCATTAATCAAATCTGAATTTCAGCAGCAAACACAGAATAAACATTAATTTCATCTCCATGAACATATAGAAATTGAATAGGGAAAAGAGTCAAAAAAGATGTGCTGATTAGCCTAATTTATCCATCCTCTGTTTCATTATATATTTAGAACTGTTTTTTATGAGTTTAAGTGGGAGAATTTTCCATTATTGAATAATCTGTCAGGTGTTTGGGTTTTCGAATGAGTTAGGTTCTGGGCTCAGATTTGGGGGCTTTATTTTGATCTTCTTCTGAAACCCTTATCAACTTTAGTGAACATTCTTAACCCTTTTTTTATGTACTTAAGTATTTTCAGGTGTTTATGCATTAATTCTCTGACCGTTACTTATACTGTATATGTTTAGCTTAAAAATAATTGGAGGGAAAGTCTGGTTGTTTCTTTCATCATTTATGAAAGGAAGATCTGGGTCTAAGACTTCCAAAAGGTTTGGCTTTCTCTAGTGACTGTTTACAAGCTTTCAGTGTTGGCTTTCTAGCACCATGTTAGAGCGGTTACTGGATAGCAGTATGGATTACTTTTTGCTTGATATACTGAATTTCTTCCCTCTCCTTTCTCTCTTATCCTTCTTTTATACTGACAATCCCTTAGTCTTCTCTATTTCAAATACAAAGGCACGTCCTGGAGCTAATATGCGATGTGTTGCTCATTCACAGAGGTAACTGGGGCAGGGCCAGCCAGCTTCCTGCGTGCTTGTACAGCCCAGCTCGAGTACATTTCACTATTATCTGGTTTAAAAATTCTATAGCAAAAGATAACATTTCTTACCAAATTTTATAAGGAGAACAAAAACCTAGCTGTATGAAGTATTAGCAGTTTGTCTTCAGTTTTATAAATACTGTTCATGTGCTGCATACTATAAAGCATGGAGAATTAATCAGTAAACATGCTTGGCATCAGCCCCGCACAGCTGAGACAGAGGAAATGTGATCCTATTTACTGTACGTGAAAGTATGCCTGCTCTTACTGTATAGCCTAGAGTAGAATTTAAATCTCTAGTTGACATTTAGCATTATCCTTCAGGAAATTTTGCAGATCGGAATGATCTTTTAATACAGGATTGCTTTTGGCCCTTTTCTAATACACACTATTCTGTGAAGTCAGCTCTGACTCATCCAATCGTAACGTTAGTTCTGCATTTTTACCACTATTGCCCCAGTCAACAGAAATGACTTAAGTTCTCAAGGACAACACGTTGTTGGTTTGCAAATGAGATACTAGGAATGATGGGTTAGCATTGAAGACTTGCAAAATTCAATTTGGCGTAAATAGAGTGGAAAAATCAGTAACTTTACCAGGCCTGGGAGTTTAAAATCGCAAGTTGATGACATACAATTCAGTTGTAGCAGTTTTTCGCAATCGGAATCATAATGAAAAATATGGTGGAAGACTTTAAAAAATATTTTTAAATTAAAAATCAGGCTAGCTATCTGGCTTTACAAGTCCTGTGGTTACTGCCCAACACACACAGACTCTTGCAGACAAAACTGTTTGCACAGAGAAGCTTTTGCTTTTATTCTTATATGTTGATAGTCATTCTGATGAAGTGTACCTCTAATCTATCTGTTTATCTGAGTTTAATTCTCATGGCATGAATGTTTGCAAATACACAGAAATAAACATTTACCAGTACTCAGCATTGAAATATGTTTTAGTTCACTGAACTCTGCACAAACAAATTTTTAAAATAAGTGGCTAAGCCGAACAGCAGTGTCTTATCTTTTTTATACACTGGTAAATCCACCGCCACCCCATTTAATTGAGGGATTGTGTGTGCGCAGGCTTGTATGGTGTTTGTATATGAAGGAAATGCTGGACCTATGTATAGCTCATATCATATACTCTAAATATTAATCAGTTTATGATGTATGAAACTGTGCTTCAATACATATTGTTATTTATTGCAGCATTTAAAATATTTAAATATTACAATAAATTATGACAATGTTGCAATAATTTCACTAAATATTTCAATATTTATTGCATAATTGTTTATTGAAATATTTATTGAATTCACATGTAAGTTGACTTTTTGTTGACCAAAGCACCTGTTTATATTGGATATCGATCACCGTTACTGCTGGATGTTGAATTTGGAAGGCAAAGTGAAGGTAGCATGTGTTCCTATACTTCCAATAGACTAATCTTTTTAGCACGAGCATCAGTTGCAATGACAATGTGATGACTTGAGGACTTGCATATATTGGCAACTGGCATATACACCTACACCATAGAGACTTTAAAATCTGTATGCGTTGGTCTTCACAGCTGTTTCTAATCATATTAGCAAGACTGATATAATAGTACATGCCAAAGGCTATACCTCCACTTATCTTACAGCCATCCTTTACAGAACCATGTAGGACAGGGGTTTGAATTACAAATAGAGATTTGAAAGCAGGTGTTAAGGTTTCAAAACCAAATCTGAGTTTCAAAAGGATTTTTCTACAGCCTAGGCTGTTGGATCTCTTAAGATTCAAGTAGTTGTGAAAACACAGCTATCATAGACACGTCCTGCTATTATCAAAGTGCCACTTTATTAATGTTCCTGTTCTGATTATTCTTCTGTGTTTCTTTTTCTATGAATTGCAACGAAGCAAGCTACCAGCTTTCTTCTGAGAAAAAGTCCTCAGGCTTATTGCTTCTGAGACTATTGCCTCCTCAGTTTTTTTAGATAGAGTTTGCATAAGGACAAATAAGTAATACATTGTTACCTAAAAGACCTTTTTTCTGGGAATATTCATGGCAATTTATTCTTTTTTTTTTTTTTAAAGTCTGTGACCCAGTAGGCCCCTGCACTTACATCTGATGTTGTGAGACTTCAGTAAAAGCAGTCATTGTATTACTGGATCTTACCTGCCTTTAGCCACAATTCATGTAACATACTTTGTATGCTTGATCAGTTTATAACATGAAACTATACTGCAGTAATATTACTTTTCAAATATTAGACATCTCGTTCCAGGGCCAGTGCAAACAAGCAGGCACTGAAGGGGCAGGTGAGCAAGATATTTGGATACATAAGAAGTAGGTAGAAAATAAAAATGTTAATCTTTTTCTTTAACTTTGTAGACTGGAATTTCTGCGGCAGTAGAAAATACTTATCAGTAAAATGTAAAGTTTTGGGTCTTCAACATTCATCCATTGTATCTGCATACATCTGAGTAAAATTTTTCAACCAAGAGTTCATTGTATTTCATGAGGAACAGAAATCAGGCATACGTATCTAACAGGAACGTGTGATCTGTAAAATATAAATGTATACATTTTAAAATAATGTTATTTAAATGTATGTTAAAGTCTGTATAGCACAAAAAACCCCAATTCTATTGAAAATTAAGTATGGTTTGGAGATTGATTCAATCATAATTTTTTAAATTACTAATTCAAACAGTGATGGGAATTTCCTGTTTTCTTACGTCTATTTTAAATAATCCAAGAAACATTGAAAAAGTCTAATGTAGAGCTGTATTCCTCATCTTAACACAGAATACTTTAACTTCTGCATAAGTAATACTATAATGACACTGGCTTTGTCTGCATTGGGAGTGTGAATTTTTGTAGAGAAAGAATGGTTTTCTGGAGAAACGGGAGCTCAGTTTGCCTCTTTGCTGAGCTGCAAGGCCTCGGCTCATGTTCTAGCCATTGTCCAGTGAACGTTCTGCTCTCCTCTGTGGCTGAGATGTCTGGTGAAAATAGCAATTCCCATATGACAACTGCAAATGAAGTGAATAAGCTGTTGGCAAATCACCCAGCATGACCTTTGCATTTGGTCACTGACTGAATGCAAACTTCTGCCACAGAACGAGTTTAACTCTGGATGGCTGATAGTCCTGGGTGAATGGGCTCTGTAACAGGTGAGCCAGGAGAAAACAATAAGCTCTTGCAGGGATCATTGTTAAAAAAGCAACCTTCTGCATAGGCACAGTTTCCCCTCTTGTGCTGTCCCCTCAATAGGAATAGAGACTAAAGTGCAATTAGGTAAAATAAATTAATAGAATGTGCTTGACTATGACAGGAAGTCTATCTGCCTACTGGTGCTACAGAAGCACAGAGCTATGCGAAGGTGGCCAGAATTTTTAATCTGTAGCTTCTCTGGTGAAAAAGGATAACACAGGGATGCTGATATATTTCAGTTATATAATAAAGTTTCAGCTAGCTGAGAGAAAAAGAAAGCAAAAAAATATGTAATAGAACAAATCTAATTCAAAGCATTTGAATTCGACATTTTCTTTAATTTTGCAGTAATGTATTTTCAAATATACTTAATTGAAATGTAGGGAACGATTGTGGGTTATGTGAAAGCCTGACCCCTTGTGCTTGTAATGCTTACATCTGTACCCCAGGAAAGCCCAGAACACCACCAAACTTGTGTGAAAGACAGGAGGACTGAATTATATATGAGTGGAAGATGAGTTCACTAACAGACTTGTAGGCTGGCATCTGATTTTGTTTTTACAAGTGCAAGTCAGTTGCAACTCTTAAATTCAGTGGATTTGCCTACTGTAAAGAAAGAGTTGTAAGATCCAACTCAGAACTTATTCCTGAAAAGTCCACAGAACTGAGAAGATGCCGTATTTTGTTACGGACAGATACACTGATGCTGTATTTCTGTCTTTATAAAGGAAAGATGTTGTCTTCTAAGTGTGTAATGAGGAACCAGTCAGATGATTGCATACTTCTTTGTCCAAAAGGTCAACAGACATAAGTCAGAGTTCTGAGACTGTTTTCAGAGTTTAGTTTGGCCCAACATTATACAATACATGTTAATTTTTCCCCCTCTAGAACTGTAATTATTTGTAAAAAGTACATAATATGTCTCCTTATAAATATAAATGGAAAATCATTTTTTAAAAAAAAGAAAAAAGTTGAAGACAGCCCATGAGCTTTGGTTCTGGATAGAGAGAAGAAAACAGGAAGAGAAACCAGACTTAATGCCTACAAGTCCTCATATGGTTCTAGGGGTTAACAGACACTCAGCAATATAAAAAGTAACACCCATAAAAGCATTTTTAAGTGACCAGCTGAATCTATAAATTTAATAAAATTAGTAAGAATCTGTGAAATAATCTTAGGTGAGCTGCTGAAATACACTGGGTAGAATGTTTCAGGAACAGGATGGAGATGTGTCTATACAAGCACTTCTGGGACACAGAGTGTCCGTGGGAGTGTGCAGATGCATGAAGGGAAATTCAGCATCCTGCTGTAGAGTGCTCTGCTCATTATCCAAAGTGCATTAGAAATGTTAGAACTGTTTGGCTTGCATGAGCTCATGAGTTGGAGGGCTGCCTTCCTGCGTGTAAGGGTGGAGAAGGTATGCAAAGTATTTAGAGTATGTGTCGATGCATGTCCTGTAGACCATGCTCTGTCTACTACGGCAAGGAAAAGCAGAGAACTGCTTTTCAGAACAAAAAAAAATCTGTTAATTTCCTTTTCCATGGTCAATTTTTTTCTTCAGGCTTCTTCTCCACGTTCTTCCATGTGGATAGTTGTTTTACAATACACATAGTTAAACTAAAGCCTTGAAAAACATGAACACTGCACTGAAATTATGAAGCCTCAAAGATCACATTTTGGGGAGGGATTTTTGTTCACTTACTAAATTTTTGGCCTTTAGTGGAGTGACTTTTAAAAAAACATTGTCTCTGCACACAGGAAAATCTAAAAGTAATTTTTAAAATGGACCTAGAGATTCTCCTATTTTTATCTGTAGCTTTAAGAAAAATACCAACTATTGTGACATGTAAGATAAAGTTCAAACAGCTGGAAAAGCACTGCTCACTGCTTTTGGTACAGAAAGTCATATTGATCATGAAGTGCATAGGAGTTAGAACATAAGTGATACCCAGGAGAGATATTTCTGACTTACTGTCTGGATGAACTATGGATGCAGTTCTGTCTGTCAGCCTGATGTGTGGTTTAAAAACCTTTAGAATGAACTTTATTGCCTAATTTTGGGCACTTAACCTAAAAATGAGAGTTTTGCCTGTCTGTATTACTCTTTAATATTCTGAGGGACATTGTATGGAACAACCACAAATTACTTAGGTCCTGTGGTATGAAGATGTAATTAATTGTTATGGGTGTCTTTATACATAAGTACAATACACATGAGGCTTTTTGGCAAGATCTCAGGGCAAGGTTGTTTTTTTTCTTACACAGAGTAAGCTTTTCCTGCTTATAAGGGGAAATCTGAAAGAAAACATGAGCTACTTGGAATTGGAGTCTTTGGATAGAAATAAAGGCTGTTACCTGCAGTCATAAGTCACAGAACAGTTGAGGTCAGAAGGGACCTCTGGACATCATCTGGTCCAACTCCCCAGCTCAAGTGGGGTCAACTTCAGCAAGCTGCCCCAAGACCATGTCCTGTCAGGTTCTGAAATAAAAGATCCATTGCATATCCTAGAATAAAAACCATGGCTTATTTTAAACAAGAGGAGTGATCTCTTAAGACTGGTATTTTGCAAATAAAGCTGATGTAGCTGAGTGCTCAAAAAGTAGCTCCTGTACTCTAACAACAATTACAACAACAATATTTTCATATGAAACTTTATTAGTGGTGCATGCCTAAGTAGCAAATATGTATTATCACTCAACACCTTAATAACTCAATTGAGCAAATACATATTTTAAATTCGTTACCCAGCCATCTAGAGGTCCAGCTGGGTTCCAAACTGCACATTCAAAGCTCGAGTATGTTTTAAAGAGGTAAGTTACATATGTCAGCTGATGTAATTGTGCAGTTCCTGGAGACATCATATGTGAAAGTTGTTGTTTCCTGTCTCAGAGGCATCAGGAAAATTTTCCCTTAGTTTTACTTCTGATTTGTGTATTTTTTTAGCACCTGCAATATTTTTGAATGGAATGGACCGGGACATTCAAAAACAAAAGCCAGAAGGTATGGCTTGGATTGCTCATTGGGATCATGCAAATATGACAGCTGCAGGTTTTAGATGTGGTCGTATGTGCCAGTCCATTTCATTAACATAAAATAAGATACATATTTCTTCCAAAACCTGAAACTGAGTTGGCTTCATGCAGCCTTGAATCCAGTAGCAAAGCTTTAATTCATCTTTGTAAAAAGCTACTCCTAAAACTTTCTTATATCAAAAAGGTTAATACAGGAGCAGTCAGTTGTCAGGCACACATAAGGTAAGGTCTTTCAGTAGTAACAAACTCATTGGGTTAGAATCTAACCTAAGTGTTGAACCTTTAACCAGGGGATGTTTCAGTTATGAGCCACTCTGCAGGTGAGGACTGAGTTAGAGGGTTGCTTAGTTCAGCACACAGTTCGTCATCATTCTCCCGTCCCACACCTTAAACAAGCTGTGCAAGGAAAAGACCATCCCAAACAAATCACACAGCTAAGAAAACTTGTGAAAGGAAAATGGCTTCCAAAAAACTTGAAAAAAAACCTATGACCTATTTGCTAGGAATCAAAAGAAACACAAAAACTTTTAGTTACTTTTTCAATCAGCTGGAAGAGGTAATGATGACCTCTCCTTTTAGGCTCTGTACAACTAGATAGTATTTGCCCAATGTTATACTTTTTTGTAAAAAAAAATAATAAAAATGAAAAAGAATCTTCTGTTTCCCATACAAACTCACTTAGGATCCAACTGCTTCCATCAAAGTTGATTATAAAACTCATAACGAATGCAATAGGATCAGGATCAGGCCCTTAAAAATAAAAATTCCAAGTACACTAACAAAACCCTTTACTATTCAGACTGGAGCTGTGTCTGTCATGCTGTTAGCATGCCATTATCATGCTGGCGGAACTAAAAGTCGTCAAGACAAAGCACCAAAGATGACAAAGCTTAATTCACATAATAGATAACAGCAAGATAACAATTTTCATTATTCTTTCTCCAGAGACTTCTTAGCTTATTTATCACAACAGTATTTGGAAATACATACTTGTAAAAATCATCATTTGCCCTTAGCTAGAATGAACTTGGTCGTTACAAATACCCTTGAGTAAACCCTCCTCCCAACTCAGAAAACTGTGGAAACGCAGATACTTAATTTTAAGTACATATTTAATAGTAATATGTACAAAATAATCTAAGCAAGTGATTATATGCTATCTGGAATTGTGGTCAATGTCACTCTATGTTAAAAAACCAAACACAAGCAATGCAGATGTTGCAGACATATACAAATAGTTTGAGTCCATTTTCCCTCACTAGAAGAGAGAGAAGGCCTATCTGCACATACTTTCCAGTGGAAATTCTGCGCTCCGAGAGATCACAGTGTTCACGTAAAATACCTTGATTATTTTGCCTGAATAAGCTCAGTGCTCTGGTGAACTTGGTGAGTGCTTTGGCACTCATGGAGACGTGGTGCTTTCCGGCATGCCTTTTGTGCCGTGCACTCTTGTGCGTCTGGGAAGGAGCGTAGCAGTTTCAGCATGATTTGAGGTACGTTAGCTCTCTCTGATTCTTCTAACACTACTGCGTTAAGTGGCACAGCTCTCATTTGCAAGAAAATCATGCTCCAGAAAAAAGACAACTCTTGATGCTGTGTTTTAGCATCCCCATTTTTAGGGCATTAAAACCTTTTAGAGCGAACAGGGCATTATATAGAAAATTCCTACCTCAGCACTGGATTCCTTATTACTTTTTATGTTGAGTTGATTATTCTATTAGCAGTTTATAGTGGGGAATTTATAATTTCCTGTTAGTATTAAGGGTGGAAATCTGCTATTCAGCTTGTGCATCTAAAATGTGTTTGATAGCAGCTTTTTAATAAAATCTATGTATTAGAAGGCTTTTAATGAAAGCAGTGATCTGCCACATAATTTAAGTATTTACATATATGTGAAGGTTTAGGGAATGTATCATTAGAAGTGATCAAATTATCTAATTTTTTTTTTCTTTTTTTCTTTTTCTCTTCTTTAAATGAGTTATTTTGCAAAGAGCATTGGTAACAGTTTCAAGCATTTGGAACAAATTGTTTTACATCAGCAAGTAATACCTGGAGGTTTTATTTCAGGTTTACACATTTCATTATCAGTGTTTATTAAGCAAAGTATTTAGCACTTCTGGTTTCTGAGGCCAGTGGAGGCTGTTGGCCCTTCTCCCTAACCCAGGAGGAGTTGACACCACGCCCAGAGTCAGAAGCAGCCCTTCTGCAGAGCATAATTTATTACTTGGACATAAGACTCCCTCGGTGGCCTACCAAAGGGATCAAGAGGCTCCCTGTAGAGTCACTCTTCCTTAAGTAGGAAGAATTTGGCTCCCTCCTAGTCATGGCTTGATAATTAATCCCTCTGCCTTTTTCTTAGAAGGGCAGTACATGCTACTGCCCTTAGATGTAGGGTTGTAGAGCTATGAAATCTGTATGGAATAGTCTTCTGCTTTCATATATCATACACTGAAATTCATGAAAAAAGGAATTAAAGGTGTTCCTGGACCTTGCAGTTGGGTGTTTGGGGCTGGTAGGTCAGTTTCTGGTAAGGCCTTAAAGAAAAAAGAAAAAAAAAATGCTTGAAGAGCCAAGCATAGAGTGGGTGGGGGAGCAGAGAAACCTGATCATTGGTTTCAAAGACACCTTATATGCAGAAAGCTGATGTACCTCACATATATACATTTGTGTTTTACTAAAAAGTTGCCTTAACATTAGGAGACTGTTTAGTGAAAATAGAGGGAGGCATATTGGTTCACCACACCGTGCTGCTGCTGCACAGTTTAGGTGCAACACCTGAATTGCATCCAACCAGCTTTGGCACGTGAGTCTGTCAATACATACCTGCACGTATGTGTAGCCTGTTGTAATAAGCCAGAGAGGTGTTAGGGAGAAGGAAGCACTCAGTTTGCATCCCAGAGAGGACCTGATCTCATCCTTGTGGGGGGGAGGCTTCCTGTAGGTTTCATACGAACTGCATCAAGCTCTGTATCTCATGATGGTTTTTCCCTTGGGAATGTGTTCTGTCTTCAGGTTGTCTTGGGAAATGGGAGAAGCTTGATAGTGTAGCTGACCTTGCACCTGCGATTCTTGAAAGTAGTTTTGTGAAGTGCCACTAAATATCTCCAACATGCAAATAAATAATTCCTTTGTCTTTGGTAATCAAGACAGGGAAGGTCTTGTCCATTCTTTTGAATGTAAGAGAAATATGGGCTATCAGTATCTTGAAGGATGGAGAGAGTGATATTTTTTGTTTCCCATGAGTAACAAAAAGGTAATACTGTATGTGTCATGCTGTCCTGTTGTATCTTTTTAACCCTTCACTTTATGTTGGTATGGTTACAGTTATCAGGAATTCTGATGCTATCTAGATGGTTACACAAATTTAAGTTATTGGGCATGTGGAATCTCTGCTGAATATGGTCTTGTTTTGGATCCAGAGAGTGGAGATTTTAATAGCTTGCCTTTGATACTTCTAATAAATCACGTGTTAAAATGACTAGTTTACCTCATAGAAACATGTGAATCGCCCATTGCTGCTTCTTCCAAGAGTTGTCTCACTTGTTCTGAATTTGGAAATATTTCCAGTGTGCTGGAAATGCTTTTTGAATTGCTAGATTACCCATGCACATTTCTGCTATGAAGGCCAGATCAGGATTCATTTAATTCTAAGACTAGGATTTTTCTGCTAAGTAGTCACCTGCATGCGAGGTTTGCTTTCTGCTACCTTTAGTTTCTTGTTGGGGTGCTGCATGTTTCCATGTGCATCCATATATTTTCCTCTGAGGAATCAGTTCAAATAAACAAGTAAAAACTTCTGTGAAACAAATAACCTACATACAAGTGATGATGGGCTCACAGTCTCAGAATGTAAGCTGCAAGCAGTAACCATTTTGCGGAATGCCTGTCTTGTCAGTAGGTGCTTATGAAGTCTTTTAATATAGGTATCCTTTTCAAGCCCATATAAAATAGGTAATTTTTAAGCACAGGTTAGAACCCCTGTTTTTTCTGGTGTAGAAGTTGGTTGCTAACATTTCCACAACCATGGAATCATAGAATCATTTAGGTTGGAAAAGACGCTTAAGATCATCAAGTCCAAATCAAACTACTCCACAATATACAAAACCTAAGTTTAGTGCAAGAAACACCTCCTGTGTTTTTCAAAAGGAATTGACTGGTAGAGAAAAGCAGTTTATTCTCTTAACTTCCAGACTGTTGCAAAGAGGCAGATCTTAAAGAAACTAAACAAGTACTCCAAGATGTGGTTTAATTATGCAGTAATTCTTATTATTGAGAAATACAATAGAAGGAAAAAAAAAAGGTCACGGAGTCACATATTGTTTTCAAGCACTAGAAAAGCAATGAAGTGATGTAAAACAGAAGAATGGGGGAGAAATTGAACAAACTTTCAAGGAGGAAGATTTAACTTTGCCATGTGATTCAGCATAAAGAACTGCAGGAACGTGAGGGAGTGGAGTTGGAGCTATAATCCTTATGTGGCCATTTGCTCCCTGTGTGACCTTGGACAATCAACTTGATCTCTGTGAGCTTCAGTAAATGGAAACAGGCAAAAAGCAAGCTCAAACATTGTGCTGTCACTTAACTGCAATTTCCACAGTAATCTACCAAAGAGAAAAGAGAAGAAAGCTGAGCCTTCCAGCATCCCAACCACAAAAACAAGAGCCACTGAAAGTAAATGTTTCTTATTACCCTCCTCTGTGCCTCACTTTAGTCAGGTAAATATTCCAAATAAATAAGGGACTGTTAATGTTCTAGAAGTAAGCATGTATAAATACAATTGCAGAATCAAAGTCTAAAAATGAAGCAGCAAATAAATCAGAGTGCTGTTTACTTCAGGATTTTATGTTGACTGCTCCCAGTAACCAGATGTGAGGTCTACAGGCTAGCATAAAAAAACAGAACTCCCTAACTGTGACTAACCCATGCCATCAAATGTCTCAAAAACTATCCACAGGCTTACTGACTGACTGACTGACTGGAAATTTTTTTTTGATCTGAAGACTTTCTGAACTTTAATAAACACAGTAATAGGAGTCATGTCTTCCATAAAAATGGCATAGTCTATCCTACTTGTTGGTAGTTGACATCTAAAAAGGGCAGTGCTCTCTTCTGATTTGCCTTCAAAAAGCCTCAATCTGCATTTCAGAGAAGGAGTCAGCAAAAACTAAATGAAGAGAGTACAATGCTGAAGGAATGTCACCTTCTTTCTTTGTTTTGTATTTGCTGATATTTACTGGCTGATGGCTGAAGTTTTCTATGCTTGTATAAAAGATGTTTTCCTCAGGTAATTGACTCATTCACTTTCTGAAGGTCTGTTTTACCCCACATTAAACAGCCAGGAAAAATCCCAGTCTTTGGCCCGTTGTAAGGTTTTTTTACCCATTCTTCAATGACGTGTGACCACACAGTTCATTGGCTTTGGCAATGCAACCAAACTAAGATGCTCCCATCTTCTGATACTTACTCCCACAAGTGGCAGGAGAGAAGGTGGTGATATGATGGAAACCTCTGAAGTTGACTTCTTCATTAATGAGAATCGTGTAACAACATCCTTGGGAGCAGCATAAGCACCAACTAAGGCTTAATTTACAGGTAACTATTTCAAAATAATCTCTGAAATATATTGGTGCTTCTTACCTAACCTAAGTTTAAACATTCAGCCTATACGTTGAGCAGATGCTAGATCCCACAAAAGTGTATGTTGTTGATTGTGTCCGCTGCTTCCGCTCATATAGTGCCCAATGCACCTTTTTAAATAAAATACATGTTGAGATTTTGCAGGTGTCTTGCCTGTGAAATCCACTGTATATGTGTACAATGTGGGAGGCTCTATTATTAGTAGTATATTACAGCAGCATTATGAAAGCTGTTACATATCACAAAAAGTTTGTGCATCCTATGATACAAAAATAAACTGTTTAGTGTGACTGCTGTTGGACCTACAATTAAAATGCAATTTCTTGAATGGCACATATTTAAAAGACGTTATGTTTTAAAGCTCTGTAGGTTAAGTCCTTACTGCATGGTAGACAATGGGAATTTTGCCATTTTACCCTTTTTCATGTGATGAGGAAAGATTATTTTTTATGATGCTCAGATTTGTGCATCTTTTTGAGAGGCAAATTGTATGAGGCTGTGGTCCTGTAGAGAGTACAGTCTGGGAGAGCTGGCCATTTGTTTGTGTGGGTGTGAATGCTTAACTTTGTACAGTGTCTGCCAGCCAGCAGTAAAATGTGGCAGATCATTAACATTAATCTTGAAAATAGGATTATGGAAGTGCTGATGATATTACATAAGTGGCAGTACAATGGAATCTGGCTCTTTTTTGAAAGCATTACCTAGTTTACTGGAAGGGTATATTCCTTGCACATCTATAAACAAGGAAACCAATTGCATTTGCCTTTTCACTTCTGTAAGAAAATACGGCTTTAAAGACGGATATTGGATGAACAGATTTCTGTGGAGTTTGTTTATATATGGTTTGTTCAAATGGTAATCTAGGAAAGCAATAAATAAAAAATTATAGTGAAAGCACCTACACTTTTGCATCATCATCCATTCCTTCTTATCCTCTGACATGTATTTAATATATCGGGTCGATTATGAACTGTAATCTAATTTACTCACATCTCTTGCTTTGAAATTGTGGAGCCAGCTTTGTAACCTTCGCTCAAACACTTCAAATCTTCATTGTAAGTAGCTCAGATTTATACTTGCATAACACAACAAGAAAATCTGATCTCACTGTGGTTTGCTTTATTTCCTGAAATTTCAAGTGCATTAAAATCTTATTTACAAAAGTACTTTGAGTAATGCAGACTAAATTGTCTGCATTAATTCAGTTTGTTGTCAAGAATTGTTTTATTGATAATTGTGAAAACATACAATTTTAATGTGTATTTAGATAATTATGAAAATTTACTGTCCTTGTTTATCTCCACAAAAGTAAGTGTGAGAAGTAAGAGATCAGTAGCTATAAATAAACCAATACCAATTTCTTAAGGGGAATGACAGGCAATGTTTACACTTTCCATTTGTTCCCAGGCAGACCTAATGCTCTGTGCCTGTCCACGTCTCTTCCTCATTTCCTAGTTCAAGCACTCTTTGCAATAGTGTCTTTTATGTGACCTGGAACTGTGCTGGGAAACTGGCTGTCTCGATTACTAATGACATTAAACGCTGCTTTAAAGTTTCCCATTAGGACAAGAATACTCGGTCACCCGCTGAAATGGGTTACAACAGTGATAACCCAGCATCCCAAGGTTGAGGCTTTCTAGTTTTCTTTGCCAACTATGAATGTTCAGATGGTTGGCAAGGAGCTCCCCAAAAACTCGGCAACAGGACTGCTAGTAATTGTGGCTGGAATGCATAAATCCTACTAGAAAACTGTAACTGTCTTTGGAGTGGGGCTCACTGAAAGCGGGCTGGTCTGAATTTCAAATAGTAAACCAGAAATTACCTACAGAAGACAGGTGGTATTTAAGTGTTGCACAGCTGCTGTGGTTGGTATGTTTTTCTGTACCTCCAATGCCACTGGGGTGGCAGCATTAAGGGTGGAGATTTGAATGGCAGCCACGTCAGTGATACGATGTCACTTGCTGGGGGGAGTGGAGTAGAGCACAGCAGATAGGCTCTTTAGCATTTTCATCCGTGTGGTTTAAATTTTCTGTAATTCATATATGAAACCAGACTTTCTCAACTCTAGCAAGGTTCTGCTTTTACATGCTTCAAAACTGTGATATAACATAGTGTAGTTGGTGAAGCCCCGGGACCAGGCAAGTTTGAGAAGACAAGGATGGAGAGGCATTGAGGGACGGTCTACGATCCCTTGCACATCCTATGCCAAATCCAGCAATCCTTACTCATGTCAAATGATTTCAATTATTTGAACTTCAGGTACTTCCCTTTAATTTCAGTTGGAGTGTTTCCCCCAAACAAGGACTGCATGATTTGATTTCCTTCACTGCTAATTTCTCAATTTAATCAGCTTGATAGTCACCCACCAGTTTTGGAGGGATGTGGGGGAAGGAATGCTCTCATCCTTTCATTGTTGTTGAATATAGTCACACGAAGAACCTAAATATAAACAGATGTCAATTTTTAAAAAGTCAGCATACAGCTGAAATTTAATATTTTTGCTAGCGTCACTGACAGAAATTTTATTGCAGAACATTCAATCTCTGTTTTGTGTTCAAACAATATTAAGAGA
Organism: Aramus guarauna; assembly: GCA_013400195.1. Classification (NCBI taxonomy): domain Eukaryota; kingdom Metazoa; phylum Chordata; class Aves; order Gruiformes; family Aramidae; genus Aramus; species Aramus guarauna. The sequence goes on from VXBL01007578.1 coordinate 275,654, forward strand.
TTGTTGCTGCACTGAAATTTGGAGGGTTTTCAGTAAGATACTTGTGCAGCATTTACTTATTTATTTATTTATTTATTTAGTGTCCTGAGTGACAGGAACTGGAATTACAGAGTTCCTTTGGCTACTGCTGCTTACCTTGGGGAGTGGGGTGGGGTGAGTGACCCGTGGCTTCTCTTCTCCTTTCCTGTTGCACAGAGAACGAGATGGCTGTGCCTAACTGCATTCTCCTTTGCATCGAATCTGTATAGCAAACAAGAGGGTTTAAATCAGGTCTTTGAAGCATCACCAAGGGACTTCTTTATTGAGGGTGGTGGCTAGATGAGGTGTCTTGGCAATGCATGGTCTGCTTGGCACTGCAAGTGGGATATACACAGGGACTGGTTTCCTGTTCCAGAGTAGGAACACAGGGAAAGTGTGAGCAAAATGAACCATGAAAAAATACTAAATTCTTCCAGGTATTGTACAGGTTCACTAGTTACTGGTTCAGCAAAGCAAATTTTAAATATTTTACCTGTGTATGAATCTGAGTAAGTCAAAACCAGCATGTTTATTTTCATGTATAGATATAAGTTTGCTGAGGGGATTATCCATCACAATGGAGTTTGAGTAGCTCCTGTTCAAATCAGTGGCAGTTATCTAGAAAAACATTTTCAGTCATTTCTTTAGCATGTTTACCGTGTCCTCATTTTAAAGAAAAAATTTAAACTTTTTCCAAGTGATAATAGCTAAGTTGGAAAGTTTAACTTAAAAATGTCAAAGGCCCTATTGTCTAGGGACAGCAGCTTTTGCTGCAGAAAATCTGCATTTGGCAAGGTGGAAAGTTCTTTTGGTTAGCTGGGTTGACACATTTAGCCCTTCTGTGACTTAAGTGCTGTTTTCATTTGGGGTGGGAGCTGAGAACAGAGAGGAGATGCAGCATATGCAGGAAGAAGGTGAACTTACTAAATGAAAAGCTTTGGTTTTCTTTACTAGAATAGAATATTATCTTGATGGAAACAGTGTATGTTAGTCACTGGGAAATTAAAGAAGATATTTGAAAAATGTTGGATCGCTTCTATGAATATCAGTTTAGAAGTCATCAGTGGATCAAGTGTCCTTGGGGTATTGCAGGAACACTGGATAAAATCCAGTTTAAAATGAGGTCAGATTATACTTGCAGCAACATCCAAACTATGGGGTTAGTTTTTCCAGCTGCAGATAGAATTGATGCTGCATGAACATGAAGACTTGTGTGCAGTGCTCCTTCTCAGGAATTCTTGCTTTTAAAAGCTACACCTGTTTTGAAGACCCAGATGCCATTTAGTCCTGCTTTCTCAGTATGAGTGCTGTTTCACTCTGAACATAAATCTGCTTTGATCACAGTGATATCTTGTCAGATATGACGCTACCCAATGTTAGGGAGCAGGAGACTCAACCTGTCTGGGTACTCATTTGGCTCTTGTCACAGTACTGTGTGAACATCTCAGCAATTATAGGAGTACTTCTGTGAGAAAGGAAGTTTTATCTTGATTTTGTGGTTTGTAATTTCTAGAACACGGCTGGTTACTATTTTGTCCAATGCAATAAAGCAAGTCTTAGCTATGGCAGGATCTAATATGAAGCATGCTGCCTAAAATGCTCTTTATTCTATTCTTATCCATCATTCTTGATGCCATTAAAGGAAAAACTAAATGTCATGATTAATTTTAACTCTTACAACTATAAAGGCGTTTTTGGTCGAAATACTGATGAGAAAGAGTTCTATCTTATCAATGTTGTAAACATTTTGGAAATTATTCTGAAACCATCTCAAGTGTTTTCAGTATAAATACAAAATAAAAATATTGTTATTTGCTCATCTTTGCTGATAGCTAGTCAATTCTAAACTAAGCATATTGCATCATATGTAATACCAGCAGGCATCCTTCTTCCTATTTCTGGTAGTTACATTGTGCCAAACCACACGTCAGTACCATCACCACTCTGTCCACAATCACCACCAAAATGGAAGTGATTGTCTTTCAGTGGAAATATTAGATCAAGAATTATTTTCTGATGCTAATTATCTTCTAACATGCTTAGCTCAGTTGAAATACGTTTCATTTGCATCTCATTCCCATGAGCCATCGTTACTGTCTTTTGAAGGACTTGCAGCCAATGTTATAGAGATTCTGTGGGAACTTTCTGTGACTCTGTATTTGCTGCCCATTACCGAGTGGAATCATGGCCTTGTAGTTACAGAGAGATGCTTGCAAATGGAAACGGACATCTAGCAGCAGTAAAAGAAGAATCTGACCAAACACACACAGACTGGAAATTCAAGAAAGAAGGAAAATATTTAGAAGATAATGCAGTTTAAATGTCTGTATGTATTGTAAAATGCAGTTAAAAGTCTATATGTTTGCATCTGATCTACCAGTTATATTTTTTTCTGGAGTTTATACAGATAAGTCTGTCTATAGGTCCTTCCAGCTGCATCCTCATCATCTCTTTCAAAACTGACATGATTGGGTCTCAACTGCTGTGAATTAGCTTGTTGCTATAAAGCCTATTATTTTTGGAAATGGAGTCACAGCCTAGGTGTCTTCTGTGCTGTACAAGTAGCATACAGGAAGTGAAAGTGTTAGAGAACTGGTCTGGTGTAAGAAATACCTGCTAGAGCACCAGGGCTGTGTATTACTGTTTCTCCATCCCATGTAACAAGCTGTGCTACTCTATATTATTTACTTAATGGCATAACTTCAAGCTTGGAAGGTATTCTGATCAGGGTAAGGGCTATCTTTCAAGATGAAGGAACCAAAAGAGTTTTCCTGGTGCATCTGTACATCCCAAGGCAATGCAAATTTCTGGATCAGGCCCTCGTGTGCACTGTAAATGTTCTAATGTTAGCTATCATGCAGTATGTCTGTGGCAGGTTTCTATCTACGGTAATTCCCAGTTGTAACGAATACATCTTCCTATTTAATATAGTCCATAGTCAAGGAAAATAGTCCATATGTTTTGAATTCTCTTGTGTCTTCACTGGAGTTCTCAAGAGTATGCTATTAATTTAATATATGATTTTGTTTTACATTTGTGCGTAAGCTAGTCAATATACAGGCAATAAGCTTTGGAATAGCTGAAGTGTTAGCATATGCAAGGTTTATCTAGCACAAAAACTTGGTAGGGTCAGTATCCTCAGGTATATTGTAACAGAAGCTCACTGGTCTTTTAAAGCGCTGCAAAATTCAAAATATTTATTTCATCAGTAATCTCCTTCTCAGAATCTATCTGAATAGGTCATTTGCTTGGCAACATCTCTTGTCCAGTAATTATTAATTCCAGAAGAATAGCAGCTAATGCAACTTGAGAGCTGTTCAATTTTTCCTCTGACTTTTTTCTGTTTTCTTTTAAAGACACAGTCATTGCACTAGATAGGATTTTGCTTGCAATGACAGGGTAGTGCCAGTTCATGTCTATGCTCCTCTTTCATTGCAGAATATTTTAGAATTTAGGAGAATGCCAAATAAAAGAGAGTATTGAGTGAGGAGGGATATTTAATTGCTTTTATTAGCCTGAGTATTGAATAACAGCGCAAAACCTTCTTGTGTTTCTCGTTAAAGAGAAGCTGTGGATTTTTTTCCTCAAATCCTTGATTACTCACTATGGATTGGGCATCACATTGAGTAGGCTGCTTAAAGGACTTAACCAGCTTATTTTCACCCAAAGAGCAGGCAGTAATTCAGAAAGGGGGAGTGCGAGCTGCTGAAAGCTTGTATGTATGTATAGTTTTACAGTGTTTGAGCCAGTACAGAACGGTTTCAATGGAAAATGGATAATGGTTAACATCAGCTTTTGTACAGCTGCTTTTTGGCTAAAAAAGAGGTAATTTATATTTAAGTCTGTGAGTGTGATTCATTATTTTTCACAATAGTGTTTTGCTGAAGTTTCCCCTTCTTTCCCCCTCAGATTCTTTACAGTTAGTAAAGCTACCTCTGCAGTTTCAGCACAAACAGTCTCTTCCTCTGTAAGGTCTGTACCAGGTGAACCCTAAATCACAAACTGTGCTTGCCCTCCTTTTTTGGATAATATTTGTGAATAGCTTACATATTTGGCTGCAGTCTTACTGTCAAACTTGAAAGGATTGCTACATTACTATGTTGCATTGACTCCAACTGGAGATAGGAGTGGGGAGAATGGCTTTGGAAAATTTTAAGGGAGCTGTATTAATGTGTGTCCCTCTTTCTATGCTATGTTAACAAACATTGACTGATACAGACATTTTAAAATGACTTGCATGTTCAAACATTCATTCCCTCTCCCCTGCTAATTGCTTTGGGAAGAATGAATGTAACTAGGCTGGACACAGTTTGTTAACTTAGCTGTCTTGAGGGTTTGGAAACATTTTTTGCAATGTGCCATGTCTCCACTAAAATTCTGTATTGTTTTGTGACTAGTAGCCTGGCTGCATGGATGCAAAGCAATAGGCTAATTTGCCTCACACATTCATTGTAAGGTGATTATAAGTTGTGGCTTTAACACCTCAAAATTACATTTTACAAAAGTGAGAAACTATTATTTCAGTTCTTCAAAATGGTTTGGATATTTTCACACATAGGTAACTGTTGGCTACTGTGATATGGAAATTAAAAAGTGAAGATTTAAACAAACATCTCTGTATTGCTACCTTATGATGCTAACAAATATATTATCATTCAAGAGAAGGATTTTCTAGTTCTGAAGGATGTACTTAACTACCAGGTGATCATGCTGGTATTTTCATTATTAGAGATTCATGCTTTGACCTCCAGCATCCTATTAAGAGTGAGATGGCTCAAGGCGTGAATCTAAGGTTGATAGAAACTAAGGTGTTTCGGAGTATGTAAGATGCTTTGAAGTAGTTGCAGCGTATTTCATTATTTAAGAGTAATTTTCTTATAAACTAAAAAAAAAAACCTAGCAGCAACCTTTAAATCAACAGTCTGAAACCCAAATAAATGTGTTTTGATGTTATCTAGGCATTTGATACAGCAGTTACTGTATGGGTTAGTTTTGGCTTAATGGCAATAGTATATCCAGAAAGATTTTTAAGTGCTAGTACTTTCATCGCTCCTACTCTGTTAGACTCACAGCTGTACACTGATCAGGCTGAAGATGCTTTTCATATACAATTTTGGTGACAGAAAACTATGTATTTTCATTACGCTTTCTGCTGTCCAGAGTTAGAGGTTGGATTTTCAAGACTGTGAAATTTCACAATTGACTGCCTTCCAGAGACAAAAACTGACCTCTCAGAAATATTTTTACAATTAAGGGCTAATATTCCTTCGTGCAGTTCTCCAGGATGGAGTCCAGCCAGCTGCAAGAAAATTTGCCTTCTTTTTTTCATTTTGAACTCTGAACATATGTGTATCTAGCACTGTGCTTGAATATTTACATTTCTTTGGGGAGAAGCCACAGTGTGAGGTTTATTCATGCAGAAACTGCTGTGAACTGTTTGTATTAGCGGTAACAATTTCCTTGATGGTAAACAACAGCATCTCAAAGTTGTATGTACTGTATGACAGCAAAAATATTTTGAACGAAAGCTACTGCTGTGTCTATTATAACTAGGCACTATGGAAGAAGGAAGAAGTCAATCAATAAACATAGGAAGGCTTGTGTGCTCTGTGGGATCCTAGGTTAGGAAATGCAACCCTTTAAAAGAGCACAGGGACTTCATTCAATTTGTCCCAGTGCCAGCCTCCAGTGGTGGAGATTCTGAGGTCTCCATAAGTAAATGGTGCTTTAATTATTCCTTCCAGTGCAAATTCTTCTGTCAAGTATAATATCAATCTTCCATGCTACAAGTTTGGCCCATTACCTCCTGACCAGTGCACAGTGCATATAGGAACACTTTGATTCCATTCTATACTTTATCTCTACTTAGAGACTATCATCCCCTCTGTTTTTTCAAAACAGCACCATGATTTGAATCACCTCTCTTAGATCACATTTTCTAGAGTGCTGGTCATGCATGCTGTCCTCTGGACAGTCTTCACGTGGACCTGTGTCCAGAAGTTGATGCGGTGCTCGGGCTGAATGTTAGAGTTACTGAAATGATTTGCAGACTACCTTCTGGTTTATACCTACTTGAATAATACTTGCTTATTTTTTGTTAGTTCACCCCTTTGATGTCTCATGGTAAATGAGATCCACTGTCACCACTCCAGATCCGTTGTGTAATTACTATTTCCCCATTAGTTACTCAGCCTGGGTTTGTGCAGGTGGTTATTCTGTTATAAATGTCAGATATTGTACCAATCCTTATGATATTTCATCTTGCCATCAGACCCTTCTCCAGGCTGTCAACATCTTTTTTGAACTCTAATCCTTCCCTCCAATATTCTGGCTGCTTTTCCCAGCTTGGTGTTGTCGTTGAATATCATCTCTCTATGCCATCATCTACTTCATGCATGACAACATACACTGGAACTTTACTTAGGAAAGATCTTGCAGGTTCTCACTCAATGCATACCAAAACCCAGCCAGTGAACTCCTGAGTATAGTTTTCAAACAAATTTTGCACATCCCTTATAGCTATTTTTTCTAGATGGCATTTTCCCAGCTTGAAGAATTGTTGAACACCTTAGAAAAGCCAAGCTAAATCACAGCCACTGCTTCTCCCACACGCAGAGTCTGTTTGTAGAAGGAAATTAAATGGATTTGACAAGATTTTTATCTTGACAAATCCATACTGGTTGCTACTGCTGCCCTGATTGTTTTATAGGTGTTTATGAACAGTGGATTTGAATTCTTGTGGAAATTTTCCAGGAAATGAAACTGAGTTGACTTGTTCAGCATTTTTCAGCTCCTCCTTGTCCAGCACTTTGCAGCTCAGAAACTGTTTGTCCCTTTCTAGTTTTCTGTCATCTGATACACCCTCCATAATTCTCAAAGATAACAACTGCTCTGAGATTGCTTCAGTAATTTCTACAAGTGCCCAGGGGTAAGTCCATTCTGCCCGACTGCTCTAGGCACTAGGTTTATCTGCAGGCGACATGGCCTGTTGTGTGACCACTTAAAGGTCTGATGGCAAAACCTCCATCGTCAGCTCTTTCCATCTGTCTCAAAAAAACACTCAGGGAGAATATGGGGGATGAGAAGAGGAAGTTGCCACATACTTTGTTTAGAGTATCTGGTTCTATTTATTGTATGCAGTGATAATCTATCAAAATTTGTAGGGCATATCAAATTGGAAAGCACGCTGGCATGCAACTTCCCGGCAGTGGTAACTGCAGCCTCCTCAGGAAGAACGCTTATAGCCCTGCTCTGGGCACCCTGGTGCTGTGCTGGGAGGCATGGGATTTAGGGTAATGCCACGAATGACTGCAAGAGAGACAGATCCTACATCCATGGGACAAAACTCTCAATGTGAAAATAGTCTTATCAGACACCTTCATTTTTGCTTTAGCTGAGACAGATACAGGAAGTTGGGAGAGAACTTAATCTTGGTTATTTTGAAGTCCAATGGCTAAGCGCATAGAGGGTGGAACTGGCTTTCCAGTGCCTTCCAGTTAGATTTTCTCAGATCCAAGCTCAATGAGTTGGTACCTTTCAGTTTTCTGCAGGGGTCTTAACACCTAGCAGTCAAAGTGTGAAAACTTTGCAAACTCTAATAAATAAAAAGGGAAAAATTAGAAGTAAAGTTACTAAGAAATCTTGAGTCTCAGCAGTGATCATTATAGCCTTTTATATAAGAATAGTCTTAAAAGTAAATGTAATGTGAAACCAGATCTCCAAACACTGAATATTTAGGACTTTATCTGCTACCAGAGGGAAAACAGCTTTCAAGTTAACTGACTGAGCTCCAGGTCACTGGCATCCTAGTGAAAACATTGTTCTAAGGAACATTCATTTTTTTAACTAATGTTTATGAGAATGTAGGAAATAAATATCTTTGAGTATGTAAATAAAAGCACAGAATGTTTTTACTAATCCTTAAGAATTTATTTGCCTATTAAAGGACTGTGGCAGGAGGCCATAGAAATGCACTTAGGACATTTTAGACCCAATAATAGCTATATTAATAGTTAAATTAAGTACAAGTCTCTTTTGGTATTTCAGAAACACTCATCTCCCCATAATAGTTTTTTATACTTAAGTCAATCCTTAATTGTAGAAAGCTCAGTCAGAACATACTGACATGCATTTCCTAAGCCACAGTGACAGTCAGTATGGGGCTGACACTTAGCTGCTGCTTGTTTCTGATTCTGTTCTTTCTGCAGGTGGTAACTGATTGGTGGTGTTCCAGAGCAAAGAATCCTCAGTTACAAACCCTTAAAAAAAAGGGATTTAGCCTCCTCTCTTGCTTTGCCCATTGATACATGCACATGCTAAGGATCCTGTGTATAAAGAATATAACAGCAGATGCTTGCTTTCAGTTACAAAGCCTTCGTATGTAGCACAAGTTACAGCTTCTCTTCCTAGCTGTGAAGATGGGAATCTCAGGCCTTTCCATGACAAGACTTTTGTGCGCTTGTGTCAGGTGTGAGTGCTTCCCTGGCAGCCTGGGTTGCAGTATGTTTAATCATTTATGGAGCTGCTTATACAGGAAAATAGCTCCGCTGGATCTATGTAAAAATTAGTTCATTATACTTATTTATATTTGCATTAATTTACATACAGGTGATTGGTATAATAGCAATACATTTAGTGACAAGAACAGCATGTTCGATTAAGGACTATGTGGTACCTGTGGCTCCCCAACAATGTAACTGAGCATCACAGACAAGCAAAATAGCCTCAGTTTCAGAGTTTACAAAAAAGCACTGATGTTATCAGGTTGATGTACTGGGTCTTCCTCCCTTCCATTTAAACCCCTTTCTGTGTTTTCCTCTTTATTCTGTAATTCCATCAGCACACACAGATGCATGCAGTCAGTAACGACTGTCTCATCTTGTCTGGGTGCTGGAGTTTTTCACAAAAGCTTATTTTATCAAGAGTTTGCTTCTGAAGAAAATAATATTGCTCAATAAAGCAAACTTGTAGTAATTATCATTTGTAAAAGGTGGCTTATTCTCAGATTGTGTTAATCAACTGTAACTCATCTTGTTTATATAACCATAGGTAGTGGATTTTAAGTCTGCATTCATCAAAGCTGCCATGTTCATGTCAGCAGTGAAAACTGTAAAATAACAAGGTTATCAATCAGAGAGATAGGAAATGATTTGCAGTATGTTAATCAGTTCACAAACTGGATTTGTGGAAAAAACAGGTGTTTCTGAGTCACTGTCTCCTGTGGAGAAAGCAGGGGTAAAGAGGCTGGGAATGCCAAGGATTGTTATGGGTTTATCCAAAATGATTTGGCTGGGAAATTTTGGCAAATTTAGTCTGTTTAAAGAAACCTAAAAAATTGTGGATTGAGATGACTGAAAACATTATTATTATCTCTGAGTTGTGCAATTATAGTAAAATGAAAGTTGATTCCTATATACAAAAATTTTAAAAACATAATGTCATAATTTCTTGTAATGATGTAACAATTTTTATTTCTAAAAATAAAATGTTTCTTCCCCCTCTCCCCCCCAAGCTAAATAACTCAGAGAAGCATAACTTCAGAAAGTGTTTTGACTTAAACCCAATCTGTACTTTTCAGAGCAAGTTCTGTTTAAGAAAGAAAAGAAAAATTTGTTGCTAATCATGCAACAAATTGAGTCAGAGAGAGCTGGCTCACGTTGTACTGGAGCTTGACAGCAAGAGTCAGCAGCATTCAGTGCTGTCTCCTTCCACTGCTGTCAGATTTGGCTACTGGGTAATTTTTTATCTTCGTATCAAAGAAAGGTTCAGATGCACTTTCAGTGAGGAGTGACTTCTTACATATGTAAAAGCATGCCATTGGTTTATGTGAAAACTCCACCAGTACGCTAACATGAGGCAAGACTTTATGTGGATCCTTGTTAGGAGTTTTATTAAATACTAGAGATCTGGATATTGTGGCCATGGTCCTTTCACAAAAAGCATTACTTTGGGAATTTTTAGTGTTCAAATACAGAGTTCATGTTTTAATAGGAGAGAGACTTCTAAGACATTTAACTTTGTGAGCATAAATATACTCCCTTAAGAGATGACTGAAAGCTTTTGTCTGGAATGTTGCTGGGGGCTTCACAAGCCCAAACTTGAATCTCTTTCTTCCCATCTACCTTTGGCATTTATTATTCTGTAGTGTGACATGAAGTCCTTCTTCAGTAGAATTGATTTGAATAAAAATGGCCAAGCATTCTGTGGAAAGTCTGAAGGCAGGATTTAGAGCTATATTTACTAATGTTGCCAAAGTGTTGATTTTATACAACAATTTTACATTATTCCACTTTGCAAATTTTTCTGGGCTATTAGTGTGCTGATGGAGAGGGAATCATGTTTCAAAATACAGATCTGAATGCACGCTGAGATTTCAGAGACCAATAAGATTCTATTAAGAATCAAACAGAAATACTCAGTTCTTTCGAATTTTAAAGACAGAGAGAAAGCAGTATCAAGCTCCTTTCAGAACATCCCAGAGTAATAGCAGTTGGGACTGATAGCGCTCAACCTTCCTCAGGAAGTGGTCAGCACTTCATGGGACGGAGCATTTTATGGTATTTTCCAGATCAGAAATTGTACCGCATGTAGCAGGTTTTCTTCTCTGATTAGTGCCAGAGTTTTTAAAAAAAAAAAAATCTAGCTGGAATATGAGATTGTTTAGATTGGTTGTAATTTTTTTTTCCTCTGTATTTTGGCCTTTAATTATATGTTCCCTAAATATTTTCATAATATTTTTAATAATTTCTATATAATATCACTGCAAGAGAAGGCATCTTCCATGAAAAGTGAGTAGTTTATCTTCTATGAACAGTTTCTAGGGGACATCAAACCATAAAATTACTAAATGGTTGATTTAATCAGATTTACATAAATTAGTTAGTTATGCTAAAAGAGTAAAATGATGAGGAGAAAACTTACCTACCCTTTAGAAGCACCCATGCTTGGCATTGGACAGTTCTTCACCCATCATCTTAGGAAGGTTTTACTGATAGAATTTTAACTGTTGCTGGATATAAAGGGAGGCAAAAAGTTTTTAACTTAAGCAACTGCTGCTTGGTTTTCTTCTACTTACCTAGCAACATTTTAATAATTTTGATTTTACATACTAGAAGTTGTTATTCAAAGCTTCACCAGAAATGCAGTCCACATGAAACTGCCATCTCCTGGCTGTTCTGAAGGCTAGAGAGTACAAGTCTCTGTGGCTGCTGTGCACTGTATGCAAAGCGTCAGTTGTGGCTTGTAAATAAACATAAATGCCTTTTAACCACTCTTCTCCTCCCTTTTTTTTTAACCTGACAGAGAACTTGAACCTATGTTTGCATAGGGCAGTGGAGACATCCAGTGGCCGATGTCTTCAGTGACTGACAAATGGTAGTCTGGATTTTGACTGCGTAACAAATGAAAGGCTGATGTGAAAACAGACATTTTTAAAAGTTGGTTTGGGTTTTTTCCCCTTTAAATTCAGAAAAGAGTTCCAAATGCAACATAGTAAAAACTAAGATCTGTAGAAGAAACTATATTACCTGGTCATGTCCTTTAAATGGCTACTGGCCTTGAGCCACTGTTAAACATCTAAGCTGTGGCAGTTCTACTGACGCCAACAGTACTTACTATTCAGGTACTCATGTAAACCACCTGATGAAGTGTTTTGCTGAACTGAGGCCAATAGCACATTGACATCTACCATTTAGATTTAAATTGTTATGAGTGAACACATCTTACATTTTTTGTAGAGAAATGTGTATGTATTGGTTTGAACTTTAAATTAAAAACTCAGTTTTGAGCACTGATTGAAGAAAATTATTGTTAACAAAGAAACAGCAAAGGCAAGGAATTGAGAGTTGTGTTGTAGTTTCCCAAAGCCCTTGATTAGTCTTCCACAGTGGTCAGATGATACAGAAACACCCTCAACTGGGAAAGACTGGCCACCCAGCAATATGCAGGGATTTGAAGCAGGCACAATTGTTTATAGATGCTTTATTTAATTATATTTGTAGGACTTCCCCAATGCCTCTAAAGCTGTAACTAGAGCAGAAAAGTACATATTCCGATACTGGTCCTAAAAATTCACTGTATAAATGCCTGATGTTTCTGTCATAGAGCAGGTATGCTACTGCTACTGTGCAAAATCCCTCTTCGTGTGAGTTATTGCTATTTCTACGTACTGTAAAAAAAAAGGAAAAAAAAAACAACTTTGAAGTTTGTTGAGGCAGCTCTTTGGTTTTCTCACTCTTGTAGAAGTAATTCAAAATGGCCAACATGACAGCTCATTGTGAGCAATTCAGCAGCTTATATTAAGCATCACAACTTCCAAATACCTACCTTCCTCTCCTTTCACAGTACAGAACATTCATACTATGTTAAGACAAATTTTTAGATGGTCAAAACAAAAAGAAATTTCATAAAAGCACATCAAACTTACACATTTTGCTGATTTCCAGACTTGAATGTCTGTGGGTTTATTAATTACTTGTTTCTAGTTGGTTTCTTTTAATTTCATTGGCAAATAATAATCAACTTTCCAGCTATTTTTAATGGATGGCAGTAAATCTATAAGGTATCATTAATATTTTTTTCGTGACAAAGGGGTTTGGGAGGAGTAGAGAAACCAGGAAAATTGGAGTAAATGACAATGTTTGCAAGTTTCTTACTGCCATAAACACTAAATATGAGGACAAGATTATGGAACATTGGGGCCTTTCAGAAATATTTCTGCTCACTGAAGAAAAACCTTCACTGAATCTAGGCAGCAGTAGTTCCCCATAACTATTTAACATAGGACTTAACAGATCTGGGAGCAGAACAAACTGTGGTATATTCAGGTAAACATGAGGAGCTTGTTTGAATCTTCCTTTTTGGCTTCATATTTGTTAAAATGTATTTGCAGTTTTGTTGTAAAAGCTTGACTTTTTAAATTTTTTTTTTATACTTAATATCTGAAGCCTGGTGTAGCAATATTTTAAATATATATTAAGTTATTGAGACAAGGTGAAGTAATAAACACCTTTATTACAAGAGAAAATAAAAAGTGGAAGTAAAAAAAAAAAAAAAAAGGAAATGTTCCTTTATCACTGGAGTGAAAAATTGAAAAAAAATTTTTTTTTTTGGGGGGGTGGGGGGGTGGAAATCTGAGCCAGAGTAATAAAAGTTTATAAGAAGTTAACAAAACTGAAAAGGAGAAAGTAAAAAATAAACACAACTCTTTCTGGTTATTGTCAAGAGGTGTTCCCATGCCTTATAAGGACAAAGTATCAAAACAGATTTAAATAAAACACATCACAGCACATTAGTATTTCTGTTGGAAAGACCAAAAGTAATTGCATGATAATTATTTTCTGGAAAATGTTTGCATATCGTCATTTAGAAATCTGGCAAAAGGTAACTGCTATAAAAAGCATTATTCCTTCTGGCCACTTCAAAAACTTGTAAGTGTCAGTGGAAAATCAACCTGATTCAGGACCAGTTTTCTGTTACAGACCTGATAGCCTCCACTGCTAAATTGCAAAACTTGAACTAATGTTCCAGTACATAACTAAGCCAATATAGTCTATTATTCTAATCAGTGAAACCTTAAATAAAGTAGTTCTGCTTTCTTGAAAGCTTTGTAGGGAATGTGTTGTTTTTTGTTTCCTATGCATTCTCCTTCTTTGTATGGAAAGCTACATAAACAAAGTTGCTTACGTTTAGTACTACACCAACACTTGTCATCCAAGCTGAGCTCTGCAGGTGATCACTGATGGATGCTTTTTAGTATGGAATTGTCACATTTAGGGCTCTGGCTGGCATGCTGTATTATGCTTAAGTCTGCAATGTAGCTGTCAGCTTACAGCAGTATGCAAAAGCAGTAGACTTCTGCTAGCAGTGTATTGGACCTGTCTTTGTTTTCCTGTATGTACACATCTTGAAGCACTTCCTATATGCAAATACAACCTTAAACAGAAACTTTGGTTTCACAAATCTGTAAGTTCTGCCTTAGTGAAGACTGTACTTATTAAATTATATCTCCTGAATGGAAGAGACCACTGCTTTATTTAGATGACATCAGCCTTACTATAGCTTTACTGACCAGTACAGTGGATACAGAAGCCTGAGACTTGCCAGACTCTTTAAGGTACCATTATTCGTTCTCTGCCTTGTGGGCTTCTATGGGATAACCAAGAATGTCAGTGACGTACAAGCCTATCACTGAAATCCCACAGCACGGATAAGCTTTAAATAAAGTAGATGTTATATGAGCACATCTCTTAAAAGTTTTTCCAGTGTCTGCCATGCCCCATTGTACTTCCTGTAAAGCAGATTCATAGCTTTTATCATGAGTAAATACTGAACTACAGCCCATGGCAAGCTAGGCCCTGAAAATAACTGAGCTATGCGGAGACAACTTGTTCCTGGAACAGCCGGTTCTGACACATTGTGGGTGAGTGTATCTTGGCTCATTATGGAGAAGCACTGAAGTTGACTTTACAAGGCAGTGTGCACACAGAATAAAGCCTAATTTAAATTCGTTCAATCCCATAATGTTGTAATAGCATGAATGTGATGCTTGCTTGCCAAGAGTGTCCATGCCACTTCTCTATGGGCACCCTCAAGGCATGTTTCTCAAATTGCGGAGCTGGTTATTAACTATTTTTAGATGTTTAAGCAAACTTAGAAAACCTGACAAATGGTAAAAGCATTCTGTAATGTTCTGCTGAGAACTAGAACTGTTACATAGATCTAACAATGGGGAGTCTGATTCTCACATTAAATTAGGATGCATACCGAGGAACCACCAAGGAGAGTTTGAACATTCCAGCCCCTACCTCATGGCATGGAGAATGTGAAGTTTCTTTGCTGTATCATCTATTCTGGTTGCACCTACAGCTAGCGTTGTCTGTGGTGGGAGATTTAATGTGCATGCAGTTAGACGCAGTACATGCTCCAAGCAGCTTGCAGTTGCAGGAGCTGAAATAGAAAGGAGGAACTTAATACATTTTGTAAGGGTAGTCAGTGTGCGGTTGTGCATAATGTCATCAGTTTAGTGATCGGTTGCATTTTGATTTGATTTGTGCATTATTTCCTGGGGTGTTTTTGGTTCGGTGGCTATTTTTAATTTCCCTTTGAACAGCCGAATACATTATTTAGCAAATATATTGCAGTTGGAATGCTCTGTCTTGTAACATTTTTTCCTAAGAATATCATTAGATTGAAATTCCTTGCATTGGCAAGCTGCCTGTTGAGCACTCTGTATCTCTTCAAGCTTGCTGCTGAGCTCTACCACTGGCTTGGCCTGCTTATCCGCTGGGTCTGCTTTCCTCCCTGCTGCATTTCCTTGGGCTCGAGGTCAGGGAAGATAGAGGAATGCATTGGAAGGTGAAGCTGAAGAAAGGGAATAGCTGACATGAAGCCGTGCCCAGCACCAAGGGAAGGAGTTTAATTTGGGGAATCTTTGCCACAAGCCGTGCTGTTTGAGGGCTCCCGCTGCGTGCATCAGAGCGCGGCCTAAGGAGCAATGCCCTTAGTGGAGCTGGAGAATGCCTGCTCAGGGGTTTTAACGTTTGGAAACATTCTTTCTCAATGAAACGCAAACAGATCTATTCAAAGCCTTCTGCAAGGAGGAATATTTCCAAAATGGCGGCTTTCTGCCTTTTTAAACATCATTTTAGATTTGGGCTGGGTATTTTTTGCAGAAATTAATTTCTTAAGCTTTCATTTAATGAAATCAGTGAGGGCCAAGACCAGTGTAGGACGAGAGTAAAATTCTGCAGAGTTCTTACACAGAGGGGCTAATTCCCCTCTGTGGCCGGGCAGTAAGCCGGCACACCGCAGGAGCGATCTCCAGCGCTGACTGCCCGTGCCGCTGACCCGCCGCACTCACCTCCCTCAGCGCCCCCGCGCGGCCGCGGCCGAACCTTCTAGAAAGTGGACGGGGGCGGGGCACCCCCGCGGGCACCACTAGGCGTTCCCTGCGGCCGCGCGGCAGCGTTTGCCTCCCTCAGGGCCTCGCGCAGGCGCGGCCGAACCTTCTGGAAGGCGGGGGGTGTTGATTCCCCCCAATGCGGCAGGGCGCGGGGCAAGCCTGACAGAAAAACCAGGGAGTTCAGTTGCAGGGAGTATTCGTTTATCGTCCCGTTTGCTTTAGTGCCTCATCCATGATTTGTCTCTATCAGAAATTGCTGTGTATTAGTTTGAGCTCAAGTGTTTGCTTTCACTGCTCTGCTTTTTCCTCTGAGGTGCTGCCACAGCCTGCCTGCAGCACCAGGCCTGTGGTGCCTCTTCATCAGGGTGACAATGTCTTGTGCCAGGAACACGTTGTGAGCTCGTACAAAGCTGTGTTTTACTAATAGTGGGATTAAAAGGAGTTTAGGATTGTTGTTTGAGCATCAGCCTGTGAACCCTGGGGGAGGACTGTTTTTCCCATGCTTGCTTGTGCTTCCAAGCAGGTGTGCTGCTGCTCTGTCCAGCCTCAGCCAGGTCAGCAAAGAGGCCTTAGCCTGAAATGCTGCTGAAGACCTAGTTTGAACTCCAGCTATTGGTTGTAATGTGGTAGCATCTAAATCTCTTTTGCCTTAAAAAAAGATGTGAGTGGGTTGCACAGTTGACATGTTCCTCTCAAACCTGTGCTGCACTGAAACCTGTATTTAAACAGGCTGTTTAGGGGAAATGAAATGCCTTGCTATTTGTGTCTGAAGTTTGATCAATTAAATCACTCTTAGGAGAATAAAAGCAATGATAAGTTAGCGTATGGGTTGCCCGTATTCCTCCACTTGATAAACAGCACTTCAGAAAATCACGTTTCCTCTTTTTCCAGATTTACACATATTTGTACACATTTGTGTAATGCAAAATACATTTTGTGTGTGAATTTTAGTGTATCAATGAATAGGACAAATTAACTGGAAAGTAGGTTGGGTTTTGTACTTAATTATCTTACTGCTGGTAATCAAAGACTCTGGTTTTGACAGTCTGGAAGGGTGATGATTTCTGAATTAGTGCCCATCTGCAGGGTGTTTGTGTCTTGGTAGAACATGTAAAAGGATTTATTTATGGTAGAAGGATTTGACTGTGATATCTGCTCTGTGATGCAGAACAGCTGTAGTCTTGTAATTAAACATGAAGTCTCAGTACCCTTACTAGTGAAGTGGGAGGTGGCAGAATTCTGCTGTGGTCTCATTCTTGCCTGCCTGGGTCTTGTTCCTCATAAAGAAAGGTGAAAGGTAAGTTTCAACAGAGGACTTGAGGAAAAACTCCCAAATCTTGCAGTTTAGATAAGCCCAGGATATCCATGGGGTACTTATGGCTATTTTGGTGAGGATGTTATAAGAAACATACTGATTTGATTGATGTAGATACTTTTTCAGTCTGTAAAATGAAAACCAAACATTACATGTTGCCAGGATTGTTTACTAAAGGCACCTCCTTCAGTTAAATCAATAATGAATATGTCTGGCAGAACCTGTGTGGTAGCATTAAATTTCACCAAAGTTCACTGTTTAATAAGGTAGGGTAATGTGAGAATTTCCACAAAGACTTGGTTGTGCTATGGTGGGCATGAGAATGAAAAGCAAATACATTAGGAGGACATGTGAAATAGTACCTGTATAGTGAAGTATCACACTTTAAAAGAGCCTATTTTTGAGTGGAAATGTGTCTTGCTGCAAGGTAGTTTGGAAGGTCTTCACCTAAAAGCCTTACTTTATTCCCTGAGGTCAGATAGATGCTTTTGTAAAGTCTGGGATCAGATGACATAGTACTAAAATAAGTTGCCTGTGTGGAATCAATCGCTTCACAGTTCATTGTTTAATTGACATTTTATGTCCAGTTGCCAAGCCAATAGTGTAGCCTGACCTACACCTTAAACTATAAAAACTCAAGAGTTGTGGCAAAATACTGGGTAAGGGAGGGTATCAAGATACATACGAGGTTAATAGGCAATGGAGTATTTTTTACTAGTGTGGTATCTTGTTTTACAAGGGAATTCTAAAATGTGTTTTTTCTGCTGTAATTTGTGCATAGTAAATATACAATGCTTACATAAAATCCTAATGGGAAATGCCTCCCATTCAATAGGGGCAATTCAGTTAGCAGATTTTGCTCTTAGACAAATGTGGAGGGTTTTCCGTATCTTTGACATCTGGGAACATTGTCTTTAGGTAGTGGTAATTGGTGTATGACTAACCAAGTCAGCACCTAACAGTTGCTCATCAAAAGAATCTGAATACCGAAGTCCAAAGCGTTACAGGGTGCGATGCTTATACAGACTTTTATTCTGGTGTATGTTTATTGTTAAGGCTTGCTTTATTTATTTAATTTGGGGGCGGGGGGTAGGTGCTGGTCAAAGCTAATGGTTTTAATATTTCTTTTTGTATGAGGAGGAACAGTTACTAATAAGAAAGAGTGAAATACAAAAGTTATAAAATAGGAATCATATTTTACGAAGTTAGTAAGCTCAGTCTGCTTTATGGTTGGTAATATGTTGCATTAGCAATGCAGTAGGCTCACCTATCAAATCATACATAAAGGAAGAGAGAGGTGCAAGAAAAAAAAAAACCATGCTTCAGCTGTTAATTTCTTCATCTTTCAGAGTAGCACACAACTATTCTTGTGATTTAGAAGGCAATCTGAGAATTTAAATTCAATTAATATTTTAAAGGATCAAAACCAAATGAGAGATGTTAAGAGGAGGAAGAGTACAGGAATGTGAGGCTTCAGGATACTTTGAACTAAAGGGAATCAACATAGAAGATAAGGACATTTCAGAAACCCTAAATGGCTAGTTTGACTTGATTTTAGGGAATGGAAAGATAAGAAAATGTACACAGCAGAGGTGCTGCTTGATAGCTAGTGTTGCAAGTTATAAAAATAGGATGCTTTCAGGCACATAAAAGGACAAGTTGATTTCAATTGTAATGAATCACTGAAGCTGGATTATATTTATTTGAGAATTCTGAAAATAGTGATGTGTGAAGTGACTAAGCTGCTAAGAATAATACTCAGTTTATCCTTAAAACTAACTTATACTTGGAGATTGAATTGCAGAAAATAGCTCACTTTTTTGGTTGTGGTGGGGTTTTTGTTTGTTTGGGTTTGGTTTGGTTTTGTGGGGTGGGGGGTTTAAATAACTAAGTGCTTAGAATGATAAGCTAGTGAGTCTATCTTAACAAAGTAGCCAGTGGAAAAAAAAATGGATTTTTTAAAAATTTGCATTTAGTTTGTTTTATATGTTTCTTAATGCTAAATATTAGTATGCTGCTTTGACATGAACTGACCGGTGACTATATCTGAGCCTAATTTGATGCACGTGTTTGTAATTACAGTGTAATTTTGCTGACACTTAGGTGTTGCAAAATTTCATAATTTGCTTTAAGAAGACTAAATTTGGCAAAAATTTCATAAAACTAAAAATACTCTTGATCATTTAGGAAAGTATCTGTCATAAATAACTGAGATACTATGTAAATTTTTATAAGGTGTGTGAGAATGCTTACCTTGGATTTGGTTTGTTAATCGCCATTCATTTGATGTAGTCATTCACATTGCATTCAGTTTGCCTGAAGGGTTCTCCCCTTCAAACCTTAGTTTAATGGTCTTTTCCTTTTTAAAATTACTGCTGTGGTCCTTATAATGGAGACTTTTGTCTGTTCCACAGTGAAGGGAAGTCAGAAGTGTGAGCTGAATTGCCGTGCAATAGGCTACCGATTCTACGTGAGACAAGCTGAAAAGGTGATAGATGGGACACCCTGTGACCAAAATGGAACTTCAATCTGTGTGGC
Source organism: Aramus guarauna (assembly GCA_013400195.1). Taxonomy (NCBI): domain Eukaryota; kingdom Metazoa; phylum Chordata; class Aves; order Gruiformes; family Aramidae; genus Aramus; species Aramus guarauna. The sequence goes on from VXBL01007578.1 coordinate 295,426, forward strand.
AGGGCAGTGCAAGGTAAGGCTATAACTATCTCTGGCAACTCTGCCTGTAGACTATCTATGCCATATTTAACTTCTGTAAGATGTTGATACAACTGCACCTGTGAAACGGTGTCTTGAACTTCTCTCTTTTTTTTTTTTTTTTAAGTAGGTGTGAAAAAACCCTAACTTTTATTATTACAGGTTTTACTTCTTAACAAATGTTTCTGTCTACTGAGAACAGACTATGGAATGCTGAAAGGCTGGATTCAGAAGGTGTTCTGGCCACAATTAAGGTGACTTCCAGTGAGCATTTTCCACATAATTAGCTTTCTATAGAAGAGATACTATGAAAGAACCAAAACATTGGAAGCTTAAATGAGAGAAGTACAAATTTTTCCTTTGATTCACCTTTCGAGTGGAGATATTTTTTCACTCTGCAACATAATGGTTGATTAATTTATGTGTTTATGTTGATTGCTTTTTAGCTGGGGTTAGTTTAACTTTTCTGATTGGTCCATGTTTGCCATTTTTAAGAGTCAGGTCTTACTGCCTGCCCACTTACTCAGCAATGATACTCTCTGAGAAAATACTTGAACGAATGGTTATTTTTCAAGGGTTCAGAAGGAGCTACTGTGTTGACTTTTTGCAGTTTGCTGTGTAGATTCCCTTTGTGATGAATTAATACACTGCTTTCTGCAAGATGGTAGCAATTTAAAGAAAATGTTATGGCGTTTAGGAAAAAAAAGTTTTTAATCTTTCAGGTAAGGTTAGTGAAAGAAATAAATTCCTAGCAAGGGGCATTTGACACTTGGCTGATGTTTTGTATATAAGTTGGTGAAAGAAGTAGTAGTGGGTCAGATGTGACTCATGAACTCAAATAGTGAAAGGTCAAGTTCAGTTTAAGGTTTGCCAGAGGAAATCACTTACGAATACAACCTTTTCCTCTGCATGTCCAGATTCTTCTTACTTGTGCACATCTGGACAATGCCATATGTGTTTGTTCTGTATTTCTTAGTGCAAGCAAAGCCATAGCTTTAAATTTCCTTTGCAGATGATAAATCTGTGTGAAGTTGATTATTCTTTAAAGCTTTCCTTGATCTCAAACCAATTCAGAAAGGGCCAGAAATTTAATTACAGTTTGATCTATGACTCAGAAAAGTGAAAAATAGATTTTAGTATACCAGCTGTTGTATTTTCCCAGTACTGTGCAATTGCTAAAGTGTATACTGATGCATTTATATTGGAGGTCTGGGATAGAAAGGAAAGGCAGTGCTCTGCAGCATGGTAGGAGAGGGTTCTGAATTCTGAAAATCACCCACTGCCTGCGTAGCATGCCACTTCCCAATCTGCATGTAAGCAAATAACAGGTTGTGAATGCTTACTGTGACTACGTAACTTGGGATTCATAGACTTGTAGAATAATTCAGGTTGTAAGGTACCTGGGAAGGTGGCGTAGTTCAACACCCTACTCAGAACCGGGCCTGCTGTATAAGATAGCTATTACAGCCTTTTCCAGGTTGAGTTTTGAACTTGTTTGAGCAACATCATGGTGGAATCTTTTTCCTCATATTTGATTGAAATTCCCCATATTGCAGGCTCTAGTGGTTTTTTGGTTTGGGTTTGGTTTTTTCCCTTTCTTTTTTCCTGTGTTGTTGAAAATAGACCTAAAAAAATCTCAATGTCTGTTCAAACTGTTCCTTGGAGATGCTTACTTAATGCTCAGTGATGTGGTCTATCATTCTTAAAGAGTTAAATAGAACCAGTTCTGTACTGGTGCTCAGTGCCTTATAAGCAATAAATTACCATGAGAAAGCCAAGATAAAGCAGGTAATGGCACTTTATATTCTGTGCACCTTGTAGTGGTTCTCACTACTGCAGAGTAGAATGAGAGTGTGAGCTGGGAGAAGTTGAGGGAGTTGACAGTCCTTGTAGTATTAACTGCATTTGTGCAGAAGGCTGAACATTGGAGGTTTTGGGGGACACATCTAGCTAAAATATTAAAAGGTTTGTGTTTTTCTTCTGAAGAGGAACTTAATTTGGACATTTTCCAGTTTCTTGGGATTAGTTCTTTTGATCTGTAGCAATTAATTCCTTATTCATTACTTGCAACCTCAGTAAAATGTTAAGTTGGATGTCACCTGTTCAACCATGCAGTAGTTACGTTGAGATTTTGTGTGTGTGTAAACCACACTCTACTTTTCTTTGTTTCAAAGTTTTGAGTTAGTATTTGGGGGAGTATTCAGAGATACCTATGTCAAACTGAAGGAAAATACAGTATTACAGCTTCACAGTGCTCTGAAGCACTGTCATTATTGACACATTTTTTCAATGATTTCCGTGGTTCAAGGTTACAAAGTCAGTGCTACATCTTTGGTGAAACTTTAGCTCTAAATAGTCAATAGCATGTTTGCATTTGAGGGAAGTTGATAATGTTATGTTGGGAGGAGATATGCTTCATTGTTCTTCTTAAAAGTATTTTATGTTTCAGGATAGATTTGTCTGTAGTAAAACTACTTATCTTGTTCCTTTTTTATCTGTTCAGTTTGTAAAATCTCATATTCCTTATGATTTAAGGAGGAATAAATCTGATACAGAAATTAATATTAAGTTGCATATATTGCCTATCTCCTTGGACTCTGAGACTTTGTATCCCACTTGCATAGGCAGCAAAACAATTAAAAATACATAAAATAATTTTACTTAACAGTGATATTATACACTTTAGAGTGAACATGTTTGTAGCTGAAGGATGTAATAATTGGAGAATAAATTTAAATTTTGTACTGCAAGATGCTTAAGAGAATATTTTTCTTAAAGTTGTCAGCATTTACAGTTAACTGAAAATGTTTCTCGAGTAATGAAGGTTGTTCAAATCTTTGTAACAGGTAGCTTCCTTAACTGCACATTATTTTTATTTTTTTAAGTCAGATAATTTAAGTTAAGCATGTAACAAATTTATGGTCTCTATCACCCTCTGCTGGACATTCTGCTAAATTACCAGACCAATAATATCCTTGTGTTAAAAAAATTATTTGTTTTGTTCCCAGGACCGTTGTTTCTTGTTAGTATTTTCAGTTTACCTTATTCTTAGAAGCAAAAGATGGAAAATGTTGCTATAATAAAAATTACTTAGAAACAGAATAAAGAATATAATAGAGACAGGTTTACCTTCATTTGAAATAAAAATTAAACATTTGAAGTAAGGTATTTCTCACTTCTCACTTTTTAACAATTTAACACGTTATGTAAGGCAACCACAGTTAGAAGTTCTCGATACCTAAAATGCAGTTACACCTGTTAACGCTGAAAATACATTAAAGAGAAATTTTGTCTTAACATCAAACCTAGAATGTTTAATACATCAATTCTCTCCTTTTTGAGTTGTTAACCAATGTTAGATAGAATATCCTTTTAAAACTGAAGTATTGCTTAATCTTATCAGCAAAGATAAACTTTAGCATAAGAGAAGATTTTAAAAACAGTAGTATGTACAAAAGTCCTTTTTAAAGCCTAGTTGTTGTGGCCATTACAATATCATCCGTGAAGGTTAGAACAACAGTATATTTCTGAGTACCTCTGAACAATGTCCCAGTAACCGTCTCCTTACTTCCAGAGAGTGTCTTTTTTCACTGTTTGCTGTTCTTTTGTTCTGCTGGCCCCCAGAGTTGGAAATAAAAACTTTGTAACTTGTCCAGCACAAGAGGTGATATGTAAAAGCTCATTTTTCAGGCATAGTCCTTTAACAAAACTTAATATGGTCTTATGATGAATATCCTAATTTGTTTATTGTTTTTGCACTTTCTTATTTGTCTGTGACATTGCAATAATTGGCACGTATAATTATGTAAATACTACCAAAAAAGCTCAGTCATAATTGAAATGATTGTGCTTCCTGGTGTAGACTAGACTCTGAATTCTAATGAAATGAAACCTTTTAAAATCAATTAAATAATTTTAAAATAAAACTAGGTAAAATAGGAAGAATGGGGTGATATTCTACCTATGCAGAAGAAGGTAGTATAAAAATTGTCTTGATAATCAGTTTTATTATTTCAGTGTAAAATTGTTTTTCTGCACATTTGAACAATGTTCTTTGTGATGAATCTTGGAAAGTGAAGGAACTTTTTCGTTGGCAGTTCCACTTCTGTTGTTGCAAAATTTTTATTTAGTGCCACAGCTGGTTATTGCTAATATATATGCTTTGATTATGTTTCAGTATTACTGCGTATGTGTACTTTGTTTTAATACATTGCTACTCCTCTCCTAACTTTAAATTTTCACAGTGCTGTTAAGTTAAATAATGCCTATGAATGGGGCTCTAGCCAGAAGTGTGTGTTTTCTTGTTTTGAGATATTTTTTGTGCTTGTTTTAAATCAGTGTAGCCTTTTATTTCTTCTGGAGCCAGTGGGATGATCCTACTCAGTAACTTTTAAGTTTAGAAGAAAAATGCAAGTAGAATATTGAGGAAGTTTTCATAAATAAAGCAAGGTGTGAGGAAAGAATGCTCTTAGTAATTTTGGCCTCAACCATAGTTTACTAAATGTACCTATAGGGAAGTATGTTCCATGCAGTTTTTACATGCATCTAGGGCACTGCTGCTGTAAGTCCTTCTCAATGCTTGGGCAGGTGTGAGCACTGACTTGTAGTTTTGGAGACAGAAAAAAGGTTGTGTGATGTGAAGCAAATCGGTTTTGCAGAGGTGTTAGTTACCACACAGTGGCGCACTTTACAAAAGTATTATTTAACATGTCACATAAAACTTGATTTGGGTGGTGTCCTGATTTCAGGAACTGTAGATATCATTTAAAGGTACCTGAAACAACTATTTTCTCTCTTCTAATTTTTATATTACACTTTATCTTGCATTGTAGTTTATTTTCATCTCCAGTTAACTTCTAATGTTAATTGGAAATTTCTGAGCAGTTTTAAAATGCACACAGTGAGTAACTCCAGTAGCAAAATGGCAGTAGAGATGTTATTTGCCTTTAAAAAACATCAGATGTTGAAATCCTTGCAAACATTATAGGGAGGTAACTTAAGTCAGCTGTAGGAAGCATAACCAAGCATGCTAAATCTTGATGAGAAAAAACATGATTAAGCAAGGAGCTCCTGTTTGGAACTCTGCTAATGTGCACTGGCGTCCAGGTAGCAGAACTATAGGTAGCATTATTGTTTTAAGTTAGGAAAGTCTTAATGACTGTAGGATCAGAGTGACAGATCAGAATGATGAGAACTGTGTACTTGCCATAAATCAGGGTTATTTTCATAACTCATACGTTGGAATATAGATTAGTCTTAGTTCTTGTAAGGAAGAAGAATCTCTTTTCTGTAGGAATCTCAACTTAGTTGTGTAATGTTGATTGCTTACACTGAAAAAAAGGGTCTGGGGTGGGTTTGGTTGGTTTGTGCGTGTGCTTTCTCAAAGTTGGAGCCAGACTTCTCCTTTCTCTGTCCTCTTCTATTTAGTTTGTAGGCTTTTCTGAGCAAGTACTCTGTACAGTGCTAGCTTCTGTGAAGCTTTTCTACTTGTTCCTCAAGCATTATGGTGTTCATTTTTTATCAGTAATAATGCAAGGAAGAACCTAATACCTGGGATGATACAGCAGAAGCAAGGGCACATAGATATCTATACCCATCCTTCAGCTGAATTACAGAAAATGTTTGTGGTTGCTTGTTCATCTTCCTTGCTTGTTCAGAAGAGGAAGGTGTATTCTTAACTGAATGGGAACTTCGTAAAGCTGCATGTCTTGAGATAGGAAGACTTTGAAAGCAGCTTGAGAAACTGTACCAAATGAAACATTGGTCTGTGCCTCAGTGGCATGCTCTGACCATCAGTACTTTGATATTAGCCTAACTAGCACAAAGCTGAGTGAAGATTGGTGTCAAGCATTGTTTGCATTTGAGGAGGACCAATGTAATGAACTGTTCCAGTTATCTGACCTTATCCTAAAAGTGGGCCTTGAAATAATGAATTACTTATGTTGTTTTTCCCATGGGAGCCACCATGTTAAGAGGTTGCATGCTGTAGAGAACTGTCACCAAGGCTTTGCCCAGGATATGATTGCACATAGGATATGCTTTACAGAAGTGGAGAACTAGGTTATGGAGCCTAATCGCCTTCAGATGCTGAATTGTGTTTCAGAATCAAATGAAAATCAAATCTCTAGTTTGTTAATAGTCAAGGCTTGATTTTTTTTTCTTATTTTTTGATTGGTTTTTATCAATAGTAGTTGAGGCCACTGTGCTCTGAGCTCAAGACCTACAAGGAGTAGGTAGGGTGCATTCAAAGATGCAAAAAGCCAGTGTTATGCCAGATCTTTATTTAGTTTTGCTCGTACTGTGTATGGAGCATCTGTTGGAGGCTTTTTCTTTCAAGGAAAATGGTTGATCTATACAATAGACCATGAAAGTGAAAAACTGTAGTTAAAATAGAACGTACTCTTCTTCTCTCTGCCTTTTCATATGTACCATTATTGTTTCTTGGCTATTGGAAATAGAACTCTCCATTGTTTGTCTTCATAATGACTTGCTAATGCCAAGCATTGCATTGGGAAACACCTGTCTGGCATTAAGAAGGTGTTAGTGGAACCAACAGGTTCCTGGGAGCTAAGAAATAACTCCTTTTGCCACTTCTTCTCTTTCTTTGCATAGTTTTCTGTTAAATGTTTTACAGAGAGTAAGTGAGCTTCTATAGGGTTTCTTGACTGCACTCACTGTCTAGAAGGTCTTTCTGCCTTCTTCCATTTATAAAGCAACACTGAATTTTCATGGCCTAGGATCTTTGGCCATGACCTAATTTAAGTTGCTTCTAATAGCTGATACACAGCAGGAGCAATGACTGCATGTAAAAGATACTGAAAGGATAACTTTACTACCTCTGAACTGAGCTAAAACATGCAAAATCTGATGATAGGAAGTTGTGAATAGGAAAGCATTGAAGTCAGTTAAGCTCAAACAAAATGAGTAAATGCTAGATCTGTATATTTGTTCTTCTCTTGTCCTGAGAAAGACCTCATAATCCAAAGGATGCAGCTCCTCACTCTTCCATGAAGCTGCTACCTGAATCTATAGTACTGTACTCTCTAGTCTCATTATAACCCAGTAATACAGATGTTGTCAGGATCAGATATTACTTAAAATGCCATTAAACATATTTATCCAGCTCATATAATACAGCATTTATACTACTGCTGTATTTTGAGGTTTTTTTTCCCCTAGTTTTAAGCCAGTTACAGGGGGGACAAACTATTCTCGATTCAGTTTATGTTAACGCAGTATAGGTATGGAATAAAACCCATGAAAATTTTTAATTAATGAGAGTGAAGGAATAAAACCCATGAAAACTTTTAATTAATTTAATGAGAGTGAATTTATATAAGATCTGCATGTCATAATTGTGTATATAACCTTTTTTTCTTCTCCAGAACTTAGAACCCCAAAGATAGATTTGATTGTTCTGTTGAACTAAAGCCTGACAAGAAACCTGTGAAAAGACACAACATAGTTCAATAACATTAAAATTTGGCTTACAGCTCTTAAGTACTGGAGAAAAATGTTATTGCTGTATGTTAAAATGTTTTCATCATAGCTGCTGGGAAAAAGAAAAATAAAGTACTTATGCTAGAAAAAGCCTGATTAGACAGACTTTTTTTCTTCAGTGATAAAAAGTTCCAGTGTCAAATACCTGAGGTAAAAACTCAATCTTGAAAAATGTCCTAATCAGAATTCAAAAAATTAAATGCTTTGTAAAATTTTATTTACCATTTCAAGTTCCACAGCATATCAATATAAAGTGTAGTTAAGGTTACCTGATGTTTATAAGGGTATAAAATATATTCCTTCTTTTAATTCAAATTATCTAGCTAATTTTCTTAAATGGCAAAGAGGAAACAGCTTCCATGTGTAACTCCGAAGATTTAAAAAATAAAATACTAGAGCTACCAATTGCATCTTACTACTGTAGTGTTAGGCAATTATATAAAAATTAAATTAATTTGGAAACAAAAAACAAAAGATACAAAATCCAAACAAACCTAAAATGGTTTTTCAGATTGTCTTCATTCTAAAATGTTTTTAACTGCTTTTAAATAATTCTGCATAGCATATTGCTTGGAAAATGTTTGCTTTACTTCAGTTTCAATCAAAAATAGATGCTGAAGTGCGACATAGAATAGCTAATCCAAATTCTGATTATCTCTATGCTTTGCTCTATCTCTGTTCTCCTGTCAAATGTAGTCAGTAATGTGTAATGTGCCTATCTGAAGCAACTTTATCCAAAATAATAATAAAAAAAAATTCAATTTTTTTCAAGAATTCTGGGGATACTAATGGAATAGAAAATAAAAATATTCTATGTTGTTGGGCCTTGTTTTTTTCCCTGATTAAACAGATTGATATATATGTCAGACTGCAAGTGAAGTCAGATTTGTTTATTAATCTGGCAGTGTTCCCTAGGTTGGAATAACTAAATGATCACTCTTGGGCGCTACTGACTTTTCTCTGAGTCTAGCATTGAGTATATACTCTCTTTACTCTTTGACTCTCCAAGGCAGCTGAAGAATAAACCAACCTCTATAATTCCCTGCCAGTCTGTCTTTTTTTTTTTTTTGGTGTTCCTATCTTTTAGAGCTTTTATCCACCATTTTAATGTAGTATCTTTTTTTTTTAATGGCAGTCCTTTTAGTTTTGACTTGTTAGTTTCTCTTTTTGCTTGAAGCTGTTGATAGTAATTCTAAGTGTCTTTCTCAGGTCTGCAGCTGGGAGCATCTGCTGCATAGGAAGTGAGATGAACTGGATTGTGTTGAGTTCACAGTACAAACAGTAGTGCGTGCAATTTAGCAATCCTCCCAGTAGAGTCATGTTCTGCACCTAACATGCTTTTAAGAAACAAGACCAAGTCTTGTAATATAGTAATATACTACTGTCAAAGGATGCAGAGAGTGTTTATTAAGAAACATTCAGTAACACACCAGTCCCTTCACATGGTTGTTCATAAACAAACTTGAGCTCTTGTTCACTGGTTCTGCTTCCAAATTGCTGGTTTTCTGCCATGATGTTGAAATTAAGTGTAGACAAGAAAAATGGAGTATGGATAAAAATACAAAATAAATGTGATCTCAAAACTATTCCTTTTTCTCAGTTCCTTTCCAGGGTATTCATGAATGTATTCTTACAAAACAAGCTATGATAGCCTGTAGTAAAATAGGTTGCAGCATGTTACTGCATTCACAAAAGAGGCAAACTGGTGAAGAACTATGTGCTCCGTACTGTGGTTGAGGTGGAAGTGCTTTATGTGATGTCTCTCACACAGGAATTACTAATTTATAGTTAATGCCTTTTAAATAAGCCAGAGAACTAAATCTGTTTTTTGTTACATCACAGCAGTTCAAAGAAAAAAAAAAATCACAAGAAGTTTCAACCAGTTGAAATTCAAGGGAGATGGGAAAGCGATTGTAAAAGAGAATCATGTAGCTAGTGCAAGACCCTCTTCTGAGGTTAAATAGCAAAAGGAAATAAAGTAATTTAGATTTTATTGCAAAGAAACAGAGAGCTGCAGCAGAAATAATGTTCTGAAACTCAGATGGAAGAGATCTGTTTAACACCTGGAAAAGCAAGCAATGGGGAGAAGGTTGTTGAGGAGGGGACTGACTGCATAGATGCTCATTCTTGTTCTCCTGTTTAGAACATGGATGAAAACTTTGCAATTATTCCTAAATTATAAATGATAACATAAAAACACTGCTAATCTGTGGTTTTAGTTACAAAATTTTTCTCTGTTAATTGACTGGATTGTGTTTCTTGTGCTAGAGATCACAGCTTGGAAATGTTCAAGCCGTTTGACTTTCAGCATCTCATTGTGGTGGTTAGGTCAGGATTCTCAAAAAGGGCTTATAGATTCCTCTCTGCAGAATGTATAAGGAGATCCTGGCACCTTGATTAGATGCCGAAAATTAGACAGTCAGTAGTCCCCCAGTTGACTTAGTGGTATTTTGGCTTATTCTCTGTATGTTGTAGTTATGTTAGTAGAGGCTGTGATACATCAGTCAATTCAGGATTCAGCTGCATCAGTTTGTGCCATTGTCCCAGGGAAATGCTGGATAGGGGAACTTTCTCACTGCAGGGTATGTGTCATGTCATGCACACACAAAAAAAGAAGAAACTACATTCTTGAAATTATTGTTGTCTGGTAATGTTTATACTAGAAGATTGTCACTGTAAACAACCAGAAATCATTTTATCATGATAAATACAAGAAAAATAGGGGGAGAAGAAGAAGACTTAGTTGTACAGTATTCAAGCAGGCATGATATGGTATGACATATGTTGTGAGAATTCTCATTTGATTGTGTACCTTCTCTGGTTGCTTGCTAAGTGTCTGTAGTAGAGTTTAACCTGCAGTGGGGTTGGAATGTGCAATAAGACTACTACTATAAGTTGTTACAAATAAGAAAAAGAAAAGGCAATGTATGTATGCTAGAGACAGCTTATTAGCAGTTTGAAATGTTCACATGGTAGATGGGGGTCATAAGTAGGAGGGAGACTATGGACATTTGCGGGGGGGGGGAAATAAAGGTGCGTGTGTGTGAGGATTTGAGATGAATGCTAGAACAATTCTTGAAACAGTAAATGGAATTAGTATTTCATTTTCATTTGATTTTTTGTTGTTGCTTTCTCTGTCAGTTTCAATCTATGCTGTCTCCTGTGATGTGCATGGTCTAGAGATCAGCTTTTTTTCTGTTTGTAGCTGGACAACCCTGTGCTTGTTTGTAGCTGCACCTCCTTTGTGCTAGTGCAGTGTTAGCAATTATGTGGTTGACAAGTGGTATTTCAGAGCTCATCCTCAAGTCCGAGTTCATAGAAATACAATACGAAAGTATATTTATTGCTAAAGGTTTGTTCATCTTTTGGTTTATAATACTAATATACCAACTGGTGAGAGGTTAATATTGGTTGTATTTTAATTACTGTTACTAGTGATAAACTTACTGGTAAGATGAAAATTTTATTAGAATTCAGTCATTTCAGAAACTTTACAATTTAGGCACTGTAGGATTTTTTTGTTTTGTTAACTACAAAACTACTAAGAAATTATAATAAACTGTCAGGAGTGAATAACCCAGAGGTCTTAATGAAAGTAGAAGAATTTTTAGAAAGTGATGACAGTGCAGTGTAGTCTGACCTAAGCTATTTTTTTACTAAGAAGCCAAATAGTAACTAAATGGTTAATTATGTTATGATGATTTTTTGGAGCAAATTGAAAATACTAACAAGAACTGTAACAGAATATTCCAAAATACCTATTATTTAATGAGGAAACTGGAACAGCAATCTTGGAAATCTAGTCTGCAGGAAATTAAGTATTTAGGCTTTGTTTTCATTTACTACATTATAATATTACTTTAGAGCCTGGAAAGGGTCCAGTATGTTTTTAGGCACCTAAAACAAAAATTACAATTTTGATAGACTGAGTTGGGCAAATTTGTTGCATGAATAACTAAATCCTTGGGAGGAAGGTACGTGTAAACAGTAGTTCTGTGTGTGCATGTATTTCTTTTTATGCAGACACTTGCACATACATATATAGATGCACCCAGAACAAATAGTTAAAGAGCTGTTCTGTCTTAAAATATGCTTGAAGTGTTGTCTTACTGTGTTAAATGAAAGCCATGGAAAAGGTGCTACCATGTTAGAAACACAAAGATATTAAATGTGTGGTAGCATATGTGTAAAAGAAGAGAAACTTGGAAAGCAGGAAAGTTCAAGCCTTAATAGTATCTAATGGAGAGATGAAGTCACTGGTCTATGTAGAGTGGCTGGCTGGTTGTTCCTAAGAGCTAGTATGGATTCAGATCCCTGTTACAGTGCAATTTTGATGCAGAAGCTCGTGTTTACGAGATACAATTTAGTTTCACAGGAGTCTATGCAGAGTTCCCTTCAGTTTAAATTTCACACTGGTTAAGTTGTCCCATAAGGGTTTTGAGCTTTTCTCAAAAGTTCAAAATAAAAAAGTAACCTGGATGTCATCTGGTACCACCTCAGTCTGTGAAATTTAATAAGATTAGATCAGAGATTGTAAAATGGTGTACAGCTAGATCAAAATGGGCTTGTTCAAACTTGGTTGAAATTGAATTTTTAACAGAACCTGAAATCGGCCAGACTTTCTTCTGGCTTCTCAGTGAAATTGGAATCTCGATATTGACAGTTCTTTCCCTCCCCCACAAGTGCCATGATATTTCACTTTTCCTGAAGTCCTACAGGCTAGAGTCACGTGAATGTGTGATAATTTAGGTTTTCACTTAAAGTAATGTAAATTTCCAGCTTCCATGGTTGCAGAGAGAAATAAAAAAAACTAACTAGATCATACAGTTAATGGCTCAGACTTCACAAAACCAGTAAGGTGAGTTCAAACCCTTATTAAAAATTCTACTGATTTGCAAGTCTGTGACCTATTTTGGGGCCCCAAACATTTTATTATTGTCAAAACAGGTTTTTCACATTGGCAGAAATAGTGGCAAAACTTTCACAAAACAGAAGAAATGTGATGTTATTACATAAGATTGACATATTTAATCCTTTTTATGGCTACAGCTTCTCTGCAGTGACAGGAATATACTATGTTGTTGCTGATGATGGATAATCCAATTTCCTGGAATTCTGACAATAGTGGTATCTTTGAACAAGAGTATTTATACCTTCCTCAATGGAGAAGTCGTCAAAATGCTTGTGAATAACTTCCTGTCGCCTCCTAGTAAGAAACAGTGACACCTGAGCTGTTCGAAGACTCTTGTAAAAACCTACTTGAGTACATGATAGATTTTCTTTTTAAATTATGGTGCATTTAAATGTATCAATAATGTCTGCCACATGACGTTAGCTTTGTAGTTTGAGGCAGCTTAACCTGGCATATAAGTACATTTCATGAAATGAAAACTTGGCCAAGGTTAAAGTTGTTTGCCCGCCGTCAAGCAATCGTAATAGTTCACTGGCAGTATTTTAGTATAGTTTGGCTTGTGTTAGTTTTAACAAACCCTGTGTAGTGGAAATTAGAAACATAAGTATGTATGTATCTCATAGCAGGGGAAGATGACTTTGAAACAAAACCTGTTTTCTTCTATAAAATATAAAATGTTTTTACAAACATTGCCTTTTCTTTTCCATGTTAGAGCTATGCCTATAATTTCAATAACTGTCATGTGCCAGGATGTAGACCTTACAGAAATCAGAATTGTCAGAGACTTCTTAATTCCTGATACTGGGCTGTTGTTGACATGTAATTACATGTAGTCTGGCTTATTCTTCTCAAGTTCATGAACGCACAAGGAACTACAATGACAGAACCGGGAATGTGCATTTAGTTCTGATGTTAGTATGAAAAATATATGCAAAGTACATGTGAGCAACTTCAGAAGCTAGTTATGAGTAAAATCAGCCCTCTAGTCCGTAACTTTTCTGTGACGGAGGCACTTGCTTTCGCTTACTGTCTATCCTGTATCCCAAGATGTTTTCTGTAGAAGGATGTGAGCCTTTACACACAAGTCTAATGAATTTATGTAGATGTTTCAAGTGTGCATTGGTGATATTTTATAAAATGCAAGGTGAAAGAATTGCTTAGTATAATGTTTTTGAAGGGGACTAAGTTTCTGATATAGTGTTGAATACATGTTCTTCCAAAGCAGATGCTTCTTCCTCAACACCATTCTTGACATATGATTACAGTTAGAAGGATTGTTTTACACCATAGCCGTATCGCTGATTTATTTTCTTTAGCGCACACAGTTTTACCTAGTTGAGTAGGGTGGAAAGTTTGATGAAAGGAAGAATTTGGATTCTCTGGTTGTAACTTACTTGATGCTTCTGCTGATGATAATGGGAGTGGAACCAAATCTAGACCGTTCTGCTATAGATTTGCAGTGATCCAGGTAAGAAAGATTATTCTGTAGAGGAGATAATGGAGGACTTTGAAGTCTTACAGAGCTTGGGTAGTATGAGAAGAAAACATACGTTTTCACATACATGTGCAGTAAAACAAATAGCCTGACGAAATCAACTGGTATGTGCTAAGGTAGGCTTTAAATCAACTGGTATGTGCTAAGGTTTGGAAGTGCTTTAGGGGTTGGATGTAAGACCACGTTATTGCAGATTAGCAAAAAAAAGCAGTAGCCACCTATGACTATAATGCCTGTTCATGTCAAGTAGGAAATAATGCAGCCTACCTTGGATTTGCTGTGGGCAAAAGGTTATGCAATTATTGTAGCTCTGTTCATCTGTATTAATGTTAGATTTCAGTAACTAGCTGTAGCTTGAGCATTGATTTTACTCATATTAGGAAATGGATTTTCCTAAAAGAAATTAACCTTTTGAAAAAATGTCATCTTTCAGAGTAGCTCTTTTAATTTTTCTAGCAGTTTTTATGATCCAAAACAACATGAGCAAGGGGCACTGACACTGTTCCCTTGAGGAAGAAAGGTAGCTGACAGAGGAAAAATTGAGTAAACATATTTATCAGAAGAGAATGCAGGCCTGCATCTCAACAACTTCAGTAGCAAATTGAGCAATTTTTAGAAATTTCATTGCTGCTGCAAGCTATTTTAGGCTAAAAAGGATTAGTTCAGTATACTTCCATGCTGGAGGTTGAGATGGTGATCTTCTGGAAAGAGTCAGAAAGATAGCTTAGACCTCTGATTTCTCCAGCTGGTCCATCAGGATTCAGGAGATCGTTTCTGTTGCTCCTGAGGAAGTTGTCACTTCAGTAAGAATGCTCATTGCAACAAACTGGTAATACTAGAAAAGCATCTTCTTGTTTCATTTTGTTTTTCTTCTGGGATGCAGTGAATGGTGAATTGTTTCCTTTTCAGTAGCTTCTTTGGAAGTGGGCAAATTTTTAGTGGTGGACGCCTCTCTGCTGAAGAGGACATTAGTTACTATCGTTCTATGAGAAAACAGTGTTCTAGGAGCTACCAGTAATTCTGCAAAAATAAGTGCATAAGCCTTTGAATTCAACGCAATAAACTTGCATGCAATTTTGTTGAGAGCATTGCTATCTAGTATGTGTTACATGAATTCAAACAGTATGTGGCTTGAATGTAGGTTTTTGTGCCTGCCTCACCCCTCTCGCTTTTGGTGCTGTTTGACTTTAATGATTCTGCATTGCTTAGGCTTATTTTTGTATTTTAGGGACTACATTAAGCTATTTTGATTAGCACTTGAATCATCTTGAAGTGAAAATTCTACATTTTTGTCTTTTTGAACACTTTCTTCAGGCTGTTCAAGCCAGTTGTACCACATACGCATACAGGTAGGGCTTCTGTTATTTTTTGAAGGTAATTTGGCTTTTTAAATTCAATAGATGTTCTTTCTTTGTATTGTTGTGCATTATTACTAGGGTTTGTTTAGTGAATGAAATGTATTTCAGCGGTTTTCATGTGAAGTAGAAATGTATTGTTGAGTTTTGATTATTTTCAGTATTTAAACACAAAGACCAGTATGTCTGAATTTACCATAGCCATTGCAGAACATGTTTTTTCAGATTTGTGCTGATAGACCAAATCTTATTTTATTGTAGCTCTGTATGTGGCTAAAGCTGAAGAAGAACTTGACTAATCTTTTCCACTTTTTTTTTTTAAATAAAAGTTCACACATTTATGCAGTTAGTAAATATTCTTGTTTCACGATTTAAGTCTCTTGTAACAGTTCATGTAGAGAAAAGTGCGTCGTAAGGTGTCTCTAGTAGTAAAATTGGAGAAGGACTGAATGTGAAATATTGAGAGATTTGAGGGATTATGCTTATTTAAATAAAATATGAACACAGGCAAATTGGACCCTAAATTTTGGGCCAGATGACTGCTTAATTTTAAAATACTAATCTCGGTGCTGGCTGAGAGGGAGGAAACAACTACTTCTTTTAGAAGAACTTTTAAAATAGGTTTATTTGGCCGTGTGCAACCCTTGAGTATTATAAAGAAGCATGATCTTTCCAAATGGAACAAATATACATGATTGAAACTATAATAGCATCTGAATACCCAGCAGTTAAACCCCTGAATAGGTACAGCGACCTGCATGGAAGCAGCCTAAAATGTCTGTATTCTTTAAGAAAGACTGGAAAATAATTGTCATAATTGTATGTGTCTCCTACCATGGCAAGCCTTCATTTTAAAGGGATTGTTGCAGTTTATGCTTACATGTCAAGAAATGGGGCATGACTGAAAAGTCTTTGACCTGTGGAAATCCTACCTGCACAAGGATATTGTTTTACAGCCTATAGAATTCTATTAAAACAACAAAAATACTACTGCAAGATTTGTTTGTTTAGAGTTGGCTCTGTGTGGCGGATGCAGTTTCTCTTATGTGCCTGAAGTTTGGTAAGCCCTTTTGCCAACACAAAGTCGCAGTGTGATGGACATGACTTCTGAACTCTGGAATGTTTGCAGTGGATTCCTAGACTGCTCCAAGGTCATTCACCTCTGTTACGGACACTAATAAATTTGTACAGCTACTAAGGCTAGACTGGAGCTTGGAATTGCTTTTGTAGGTTTGTTTCCCCCTCTGTGATATACTTACAAGGCTTAAATTTCTATTGTCTAGGGGAGCAAGACATTAAAAAAAAGTTAATTTTGCAAGTAATACTTACACATTATGATTATTCTTGCACCTTCCATACAGCTCAGATCATTGTTGTTTTCAGCTACAAAATGCAATGGGATGAAATAGATCCCGATATGTATTAATTGCTCACTTTTTTATTTGTCGTCTTTTGATTTCTGCCCCTCTTTCAATGATAAATGAAGTAGTAAATCTATATATTTTTAAAAAAAGGGTAAAGGTAAAAATTTTCTGAGTAAAATTTCTATATAAATGCCATTGCTTGTTGCATCTGATTTTCTAGAAGTACTATCTTGGCTGTGTAGTGTTTCTTCCACCGCTAACAAAACATGAAGATGATCTGACAGATGCACTGCAGATCTATAGTCGCCTTAGATTTTAAAAGTAAGTCTGTGGAAAGTATACTTCATGGATGTTGTACAAGCCTTGTCACTTGTCCTGATAAAGATAGTTCACAAGACCAAATACTGGACAGAATCAATAAAACCAGCCCAAAAGTAGATCATGAACAAGCAGTGTTAACTAACTGGATCTTCCTGGACTATAAAATGCTTGACTTCTGCTGTATAGTGCTTTTTAAAATGTGGGCTTCCAGTTGTTGTTGCTTAACCTTTCAATTGTACCAGATACTTAAAGCATTGTAGATTTCTGTGTTATTCAGGAGCCAGTACAAGCAAACCATGATGTACTTTCTGTGAATCTAATGTATTAGGAGTTTAAAGTCTTATGGTTTTGTAGTTGTATTAGTTTTAAATTCTGCACTGCAATATCAACCAGCCAGTGAAAACAGTACTTTAGAAAAGCTTCAGGCTTATTTTTGAACTATGAGTCATTGTTAAAAAATGGGTTCGTCTTAATTTGTTTTCTCCCGCAGTGCACTTTTGCTGAGCTAACTATAACTGAAACGTTGGGACTGTGTCTCTCAGAAAATGTTTTCTGTAGGGTTGTTCTTCTCATGTTAAACTTTCTGGTAACTATTTTATAAAAAGGTATAAAAATCTTACCTGTCAGGTATCTGATCATTTGAACTGTCGTCTAAGTTCCCTTCTGAGAGAGAGGGAGAGAGAGAGAATTACTCTATTCTTGTTAAATAGAAAGCTTTTGGTTTCGTTGTTATCAGAACCATATTATCTTTATCTACCCTGCTTGCTAGGAAGTATGAGGAGGACTCATCAGTCTCAGAAAAATCTCACTCCTCATGTATTTTCAAATAATCTTAATATAAATTAAATCATTGTCACTTCATATACTGGTGGCTTTGCTACCTTTGTGACTACTTTCTTGAATATCAGTGATGCAAAGGGAAAGAAGTCAAAAGTCCTCAGTTTCACCACTTGCATTATGTTCCAGCTATCAGGTTTTTCTGTGTTTAACTTGTAATGTAGTGGCAAGAATGAACCTGGCCTGGTAGTAGCAATTTCATCACATTAACATGGGAGTAATTGTTATTTTGCCCTTCTTTCTTAAAAAAAAAAAAAGGGGGGGAGGGGATGGACGGACTGTAGTATCTTTTTTTTTTCTTCTGTGCAATTTTTGTAGCTCAATTTTCTAGATTGGATTAGCGGCAAACTGGTCTTATCTTGGATGAGTCTTCCAGGCACCTCTTTTAGTTTCTCAAATACATTGCTTTGAAGTTCCTGTGATAAAGCAGATTCCAGTGAGAGAGGTGATGATCAGAAATGAGAAACACTGTAAGATTTCATAGCATATCTTGTTTTGGCAAAAAAATACGTCAGTTTTGGAGTGTCTGTAGCATTGAAACTGCAAGTAAATGAAAATTAGATTATTTTGTTGTTACAGTTGTTTCAAGGTATTCTGTTGGAAAATGTTGAAAGTGGGTATTTTCTGGAAGCATCTTCTATTTCTTACCAGCCTTAAAGGTGGTTGAATTTTTTTCCAGTTTTGATGTTGTATTGAATTCAGTGGGATTTGGAGCTGTATCCTATTGTTTTGAGAATTACCTCAGTCACCATGCTGCTTGATACACTGGGCATGGTGTTACCTACCAATACTGTGGCAGCTGTTCCACTTCCTGTAGAAGTTAATGGTTGTTACTTGGATTGGGGTCCCACCTTCCAGATAAGCATCCATTGCAGGCTGTTGAACCTTTGTCACTCTTGTTCTTGGACTCAGCGTTGAGTAACTCCCACAGAAAACACTGAGGCATTCAAAGCATTATCCCACATTCAAATCAGCTGTATTTGCTTGAGAACACACATGAAAATTTTGCTAAGTCTTGCTAGATCTCGGAATTTCTACATCTTGGGCATGTGCCCTCACTCTGGGCATTAAGGAGTACTAGGAGGAGGTCACTGCAAGCATCCAGTATGTTTTTTAAAGTTAGCCTTTTACTACTTTTATTTCAAGTGCTTTAAAATGAAATTATTCTCAAATGGAATGCCTTTTAGTTTGACACCTTTTTTTCTTTAAAAAACAACAAAAAGCATTGTGCCTATTTTTAAATTGACTGAAACTATTTACTTTTTACATTTCTGTGGAGCAGACAGAACTTGTAATCAATCAAAAAGTTCAGTGGCAGTAAATTTTTAGTTGTTGGTCCAGCAGAACAGAGGCTAATATATGCAACTCCAAGAGATTACCTGATAACGAGGACATAGGACTGCGTGACTCCACATGCTGCTTTGCTATTCATCACAGCTTCTAACAATACAAAATTATTTCCATTTTTTCACAAAATTTGTGCAAACAGTTCATTCATGTAAGCATTTGTAAAGCTCTCCATTGAATAAAACCCAGAGAGGCATTGAATTCTTGTAGAAGGTAAAGGTGCAGGACTGAATTCTTGATTACATTAGTGCACCTAGTTGCAATTATATTCCAAATTTAGACTTAACATACATTGTTCCAAAAATATTTTAAATTAAGTTCAGCCCATAAAAAGAGGGAGAAGCCTCAGTGCTCAGCAGCATTTGACAATTATGTTACTTAGTAACTGGATGAGTTGTATGAAGCAGCATAAACACACCTGGAGAAAATTCTTGTATGCACTATTATTAGCTTTTCTTCTAGTTATGATTTCTAACACCTTTATTGAATAAGTGTACTTAAAAATGCTCAGTTTGGGTTTGAAAATATCTTGGTGGAATTCAATCACTGGATTCCCAGTTAACTCTGTTAGGATTTCTGTAAAGATAGTTAATTATTTTTGATGTTGTGCATTTTCCCTAGAAAGCTGCTGTGCCTTCTTACAGCTTTACTGAACATTTGTTCTCCATTCTGCTTATTTCCTTTTTTAAGGGCTTGGGTCCAGGCCAAAGAGCACAATTACGCTTACGTGAGCCTTGATTCTTAAGCACATGCCTAAGTAAGCAGTCCTATTAAAGTCAATGGGATTATGTGCATATTTCGAGTTAGGTGCAGGCTTAAGTGCTTTGATGAATTGAAGCTTTACTGACTGAGTATTGTAACACAAAAAAGCTTTCCTAAGTACATGGATAGAATCAGAAATACATACTTAATAGGGGGGGAAAAGTTACACTAGATGAAAAAATTAGTAATTCATAACACAAAATCCTCAAGGACTAATGAGCATTACTGTTGTACTGAAATAGGAAGTCCAGTATATGCTGCATGTTTTTAGTGTGTATCAGTGGGAAATAATTGCAGTCACCTAATACACGGAGTTATGGTGGCAGAAATTTATCATATCTTGAACAGCATCATGCTAAGAGCTGGCAGTTATTCACATGGGACTCTTGGCTCTGTATTTTTACTGGACCAATGCAAACTAGCAATTTCCTTGAGTAATCTTACTTTCTGAATATAAAATTTTCTTTGGCTTTTCAGTGATTCCCAAGCAGAAATCTGCATTCAGACAAACAAAGCAATACTGTGACTGTTTCCCATCAAAAAGATAATTCATATAAAGAAAGAAGCAAATAAGGGTATTTCTGAACTGAAGCCTTTGAGAGAGATCTCAACAGTGGTCTAGGGATCAGCATATACTGTGATACTAAGATGAAATTAGCAAGGCTGTGCTCATGTGCAGAGTTACACCCATGCTTGCGTCTTTTTAGGACCAAGGCCTTGCATGACAGTAAACCCACAAGTTTCATAGTTGTGGGAGCTGACCTTTGTCTGCTGACCTTGAAATAGTTTCACACAATTTCTCTGATTCTGCATGTGGTGGTGAAGTATCTGCTCCTGCTTGGGAGGGGAAGGTCAAAAGCTGTAACAACTCAAGAAAAGTTGCTTGATCCCTTCAGCTTGCTGCAGTCTCTTCTCTTGCTCCGTAGGAGTTACAGCAGGAGTGGTGACAGTGGCCAGAAGCAGGTTGTGGGCAGGTGAGGAAGAAACCCTTTCTATCCAGGTTGCTCAAATAACTCCCTGAACAAGGAGATAAGAGATTTGTTTCTATTTCCAAATTTTGTCTATGGCATGATCAAAATAAATATTGTTCAGATCTTAACTCATGAGCCTTCAAAATCTTCGGTTTGTACTTGTATGCATACTGTTAAATCAGATGACCTTTTCTTAATCTTTGAAGAACTGTTTTTTTTCTGGAGACCCTTTCCTCCCTCTGTCAAGCCCAGTTACGTAACTTAAGGTAGCTTTATAACCTTTCCTGTGACTTGGAGCTTTTTTGACTATTCTGTGTTATATTTCTGGTAATATTTTAGCACAATGTAATTTCACTTCTATAAGGGCAATGTTATCCTGGTTTAATCCACCAGCAATCCAGTTTTATGCTCACTGTAGCTGGTAACTCTGACAGCTTTTATTTATTTAATGTCAGTAGGGGTCAAGTTTCATTGTGAGCTGTACTGTACCGCAGTGACTGTTGAATATCACTACTCTTAGGAGGCTGACAGGGTTTAGGCCCAGCCAAGCACCAGGCGGCCGCTCACTCACGCCTCCGCCGGCGGGTGGGGAGGAGAACGGACAAAGGCAAAAGCCTCACGGGCTGGGGTAAGGACAGGTCACTGGGACGGCAAGGGAGAGGGGAACAATCAACAACGGTACTGATAACAGAGATACACAATGAGCGATAATAGAAAGCAATTTACCAATCCGACGACCGACCGAATGCTCAGCCCGCCCGGGAGCCACGCCGGACCCGCCCCTCCCCGACCAGCCCCCTTTTCTGGTGAGCATGGCGGCACATGGTATGGAATAGCCCCCGACGAGCCTGGCTCACCTGGCCTGGCTCCTTGGGAAATTATCCTAGCCAGAGCTAGGACAGAGGCTTTATCTTTACTTATTTAGATTCAGTCAGGGTCCTTGAAGATATTACCATGTTTGCAGTAGTTGCATTACAGCCAGATGAGAATCCCAAATTATGAGAATTATTTTTTTTTCTCCCGTCCTGGGAACTTCTGCAATGGCAATTCTGTATTTGACTTGCTTTTTAAATTTTTTTAATTTTATTTATTTAGATTTTAAATAGTAGTAGATCTCTCTTATTTGAGCCACCTCTGGCCTGCTGTGGTATAGAAGTGGTCATCTATTCCTACTGGATTTTCTTCCTTCAGCAATATCTGAAGCAACTTAGCAAGTTTTATACTATCTCCTGCCATTTATCTGTCCATTTTTTCCTGCTGATGCTTTATGCTTCATTGTGCCTCCTTTGTAAGAGAGAATATCTTGCTGTTTTTTCTTAGGGTGGGAAGGGAAGGAATTTGATAGCTTTGGCCCAATAACTAACTGTCGTAGTTTAACCCCAACCAGTAACTAAGCACCACACAGCCACTCGCTCACTCCCCCAACGGTGGGATGGGGAGTGAATCAGAAGACTAAAAGTGAGAAACTCATAGGTTGAGATAAAGACAGTTTTATAGGTAAAGCAAAAGCCACAAACGCAAGCAAAGCAAACAAGGAATTCATTCCCCATTCCCCATCAGCAAGCAGGTGTTCAGCCAACTCCAGGAAAGCAGGGCTCCATCGCATGTAACAGTTACTTGGGAAGACAAATGCAATCACTCTGAACGTCTTCCCCTTCCTTCTTCCCCCAGCTTTATATGCTGAGCATCATGTCATATGGTTTGGGATATCCCTTTGGTCAGTTGGGGTCAGCTGTCCCAGCTGTGTCCCCTCCCAGCTTCTTGCTCACCCCCAGCCTACTCGCTGGTGGAGTGATGTGAGAAGCAGAAAAGGCCTTGACTCTGTGTAAGCCCTATTCAGCAATAATGAAAACATCCCTGTATTATCGACACTGTTTTCAGCACAAATCCGAAAGATAGCCCCATACTAGCTAATATGAAGAAAATTAATTCTATCCCAGCCAAAACCAGCAAACTGAGTAATTAGATGTCAGTGTTGCTATTTGGTCTCTGTAAATGTATCCTGTCAGAATATTCTGACTTTTGAGTTTTTCAGTAATTCAGATCCAATAATTGCAGCCTTTTCTCTTGGACTGGTATGTTTAGGCTTCCTGCTTTATCATTCATAACGATTTTGATGAAAACTCAGCCTGCAATGAATCTATTCATTGTAATGAGCTTTAGTTCAAAAACACCATTAGGTAAGCGTATTACGTATTAGTCTTGCCTAGTGTGGTGGAGCCCACATTATGATGTGCCTGACTTCGATGACATTTTGTAAAAGTATCTTGAGGTGGAGGAAGGTAGAGGACTAGTGTAACAATACTGCAAGAGTGGTAAGCTTCCTAATAAGCCTCTGTGCTTTAAAAACCTCTAGAATGTAGTGGATGGTATAAAAGCCGGAAGTTAGTGATACGTGCACGTCTGCTGAAATATTTTTCTTACACTAAGCATAGTATTGAAAGATTTGTTGAACAGCTTTTGACAAAAAATATTTCTGTACTGTGATTTTGACCGAGTGAGTATTTATATAATAGTTATATTTGGAGAAGTTCTCCATATTTTGAAAGAATGGATACTATATTTTAAAATACAAAGTGTGTTGGCATTTTGGTAATGACATGATGGTATTTGTGGAGTGACACAAAGAAGACTTAGTGTACTGAATTTATTTTAAAGCTCTCTTTACAAATTGTTTTGTTTAAGCAGTTATTGTTACGAAGCCAGAAAAAAGCTAAGTGGAAAGGTTATACATTGGAAAACCCTATATAGGCTGCTGCTAGGAATTTGCCTAGCAGTTATAGATCCAAAAGCATCAACTGCAGAGTTCGTCCAGGAGTGGTGCAGTTCTGGTTCATTCTTAAAGAATGTAGGCTAGTTATGTGGGGGAATGTTGTCAGAGAAACTGTCATTGCCTTTGTTGACTCTTGCACACCAGAGAGTTCTGGAGGTTTGTAAAGCATGTTGATTGTTGACTGTGATCCAATTATAGTTTAATGTGTGTGTGTTTCTAAGCAGAGCTTTGAATAAGTTGCTGAATTGGCTTCATTGCTTATTATTTACTACTATAGCTAGAGTTCTGGAAGAGAACAGGATATGCTATGGCTATACATTTTTTATTAAATGCCATTTAAAATATAAGGTAAAATATAAGTAGGCATACTTTCATTCATGTCAGTATATGGAAAATACCTATCAGCCCATCTGTTTAGATTGCACATGTATAAATCTAAGGAGAATTTTTGTCTATTACATAATACAATGTAACTTTACAGTATACCAGCTGAAGTAATGAACATAATGGCTTCTTTTTGGCTTTGTCATAAGCCCATGCAAAATTTGAAATGCTATGTCTACAGTTTGACCCATGTATAATTAGAGAACCCTAGTGTTTCTTCCCCACCTACCAATATCTCCCTTGTGAAATAGTGGATTTTGTCATGGATACTTGCCTTTGTTCTTCCTTCTTTTCCTCTGATGCAGTGAGTGGGTTCTGGTCGTCTTGTTCCCTTGACCATCTCCTGCTCCTCCCCCTTCTCAGTCTGTGTGAACACATCAGTTTTACTCAGGGATGTTTATCCTTTGAGGAGGAGGATGAAAATCATTTGTGCCTGGATTCAAGGCAGAAATGCCCAGTCTTCATTTATGTTTCTGTAACTCCAAGTGTACTAATCAATTAACCTTTGTCTTGCTTCTGCTGGATTAGACTCAGAAGACTAAATCTTACCTATTGCATCTAGGTAACTCATGATTCAATGACTCTTGCTTTCACCTAAGTTGTGTGCCTAAATATGTAGTGCAACATACCCATATACATTCATATACCCATTCATATACTTAAGTAAATCAATAGGTAATTAAGCAATTTATCTGGTATAGCAGACAAAGGTTTTTGTTAATATTTCTGTGTTTGATTTATTGAATCCCAGACGTACTAAGGGAGCTAAATCAGAGCCTACTGACTAGCCAGAAAAAAAAAACCACAACCTTGAATTTTCTAAGGATTTCAAATAGCTCTGAACAGCTGCAAGTTTGGCACTGACATGAAAAATAAGAAAAGGTAACTTGAAAAAAATAAGTTACAGATGTTAACCAGCTGTTGGTCAGAATAGTAATTGTGGAATGAGATTTACAGAAAAACTGTATGCCAGGGATTAGCTATGTAATTCAAGGGCCCAATCCAGTTCTGTACAAATGTATTTTAATAACGTAAAGGGCACTTGCTTGTAGTTTAGATGATAATTGCACACCGTCTTTGATTTGGAGAAGAAAACTTGTTGGTTAGTATGAATTCAGATGATAACTTTTTTTCAGAAAGATTATCAATTTATCATTGTTTTCTCCTCATAACAATGTCTGCAGCACATCAGGATAATGTTTATAGTATGTGTTTATTTCACTTAAAATAACAATTAAGTGTTTATTTCACTTAAAATAATGCAGAATGTTTTCATGTAAACTATCCAGAACTCTCTTCTGAGGCAGCGTAGGCCACAAATAATACTATACATTAAAAATTTTGGTGGAGTGACAGTACACCAAGTCTCCTTTTATGATGAGGTCTAACTTTGCTGAGGACTACAAAGTATAGCCAACTTACTGTTCAGGGGAGAGGTTTTCATCTTTTTTTATAAGTAATAAATCTTAGATTTTCTGGTCTCAGTAGTGAAATTTAGCTTTATTTTACTAAGGAAGTTGATGTTATCTTGCTGGTTATACAAATAGAATATTAAAGTATTTAGCATGATATTCTGCTTTTGGACATAGAAGATGTTCTGATATTACACTTAATTGTACTTCGGATATGCAGACTTACACAAAAAAGCTCTGTATTTTTAGCCTCATATACATGAGTTAGAACACATATGGAATAGGGTGTTATTCAGATATTTCAGGCCTGTGTCAAGATAATTGTGTCCTGCAAGATTTTCTGAAGTCATGTGTTTAAAATGAAAAGTGGTTGTAAAATTCATTGCATTGCCTACAAATTCTGAAAATTCTGCAAAATAGCACAGATGCAGTTTGAAATATTCTCAGCTTCCTCCAATATGCCCTGAGTAAGAAAATAAGATGTGCTTTGTATTTCTGCACCATTTCTTTGAGTTCAAGTGTTAAACATCAGATTAGACCTACATTGTGCTACTAATGTATTTTTATTCTTATTTGGCTGCCAGTTGAATTTTTTTAAAGTTTAATTTTGTTATTCCATCAATGTAGTTACAGTGGCCATCTGTTCTTCTTGTACCAAGGTAATTTTAGAGCCGGCACCTGCCCTCTGCTTGACTCTCTAGATGTTTATGACATGAATTAACGGTTTCTTCACACAGGAAGAAACTGCCTGAATTAATAAGTGTGTATTTTTCATGAAAGTCTGTATTTTATTAAGAACTGTTAAACTGTTCAGGCTCACATGTTTACACCATAGGTATATTCCCCTAATTACAAATAATAAGACTGTGTCAGGATTTGCTTGCTGCTCACAGATGATGTGCATTTGCACTTTGGAAGGTACATCTCTGAATCAAGATGGGGTAGGGCAGTTATTTTTCATCAATACTCTTCAGAGGCTGTCCTATAGGTTCCAAATTGGAGCAAAAATTTTTTCCCTCTTCCCCACCCCCATGGAATTGAAAAGAGTAATTTGTGATCATTTATCTGAACATATTTGAAGATGGGGTTTATTGCATATAGTGAGTGAAGAGGTGGCGGTACCTTGAATAAAAGTACTCACTGTGATTCTGAATACAAGTGCTATCATCTAGCAAGTATTATGGTTCTGAAAACATTTTGGCATGCTGGTCGTCTTCTCAGGAGCAATTAATGTCTGTGATAAGGTTTTAGAAGCCTTAGTTAGTAGTTTACAGTTTACTGTATTCAGTTGGCTTTTCTGGAAACTCCCCCTGTGACTTGAGTCTCTCGTGAATTCCTTGGCACCATTGCCAGTGAACCTTGTGTGGAGAAACACAAAACAATACAAAGACTGATTTTCTGCAGAAGGTCTTAAGATCTGCTTTTAGCTATATGTGTGAAAAAACCCCACAGTTCGCGGTTTAATTTTTCGAACATTACCATGATGTGCTTCTAAGTTGGCAGCCACTACGACGTTAGAGCTGAAGTACTATAGTGTTGCTGCCTTCTCCTTTTCGGCAAAAGAAAACATGCATTTGACAGAACTTCAGTGTGACCTGGGCTTAAAGTATTTAAGCTTTGTATTACCCTGAAGCGAAATACCATAATTGGAAATAAAGCATTAAAATATTGTCAGAGCTTCTACTCAATATGGAATATTAAAAGTTCACATACAGAAGATTTTCTTTCATAGGAACCCCGTTGTCATTAGATTGAGCCTTTAGTTGATGGATTATTAATAATTAATGTGATGGTGTGAACACAGTAAGTAATGACATGATGCCTTGCACTAATTAGGTAACGGAGTGTACAGGCCTACCTGAAAGGCACATCAGTTAAATGGAAGAAGGTGAAAATGTCTGTTTGATTCTAGGATTGACAATACAGGTGAAGAGTACGTGGATGGAAAAGAATGTCAACGCAATTTTCAGGAAAAATTATGCCTATAGTGCTGCACCTTCAAATTTCAGGAAATACGTTGTTGGGGGGTTTTTTGCAAGCTAACAGAGAATACAGATATGTATTTCTACAGGGATGATGGTTTCTTGGTTTTAATGTGAGGCTGTGTTACACTGATGAGCCTTTAGGGAAGAAGGTATTTCTGTGGTTGCTCTTTCTGCCTGGGCATGCCAGTCATGAAGGCTAATTGCAGGCACCTCATGCCTCTTGCTGAAGGGTCAGCCTTATTGAGTTAAATGTTAAGGGAGCCAGGATTGCTCATGAGAGAGCTTTCAGAATTCACTTCTAAGAGACAGGTAATAAATAACTTTCTGAGAACTTGAGGAGCTATAAGGATGGATCTAACCTTTTCATGTTTGTAGTCTGTTCTGGTTTTGTAATGAATTTTAGGATTGAAGGATATAAAGAAACACACATCAGAAAATAAGCAATCATCCAGTCTTTAATAGGACACAACCTGAATGCTTGAGAGAATGCTGTTATTTTTCATTAATACAATAATCACATTCCTGTAGTTTTTAATAGATTATAAATGAAATTATTCTGGGGAATTACACATAGCATCAGAACTCATTACTTCAGGTGTTTTTAATCGAGTCAGAATAGCACAAGGATTCTGTTCTGCATCATCTACTTGACAATTGCATATGCTAGCTTATAATATTCTATAATTTATGGATAAAATTATATTGCCAGATAACTAAATAGTAACACTGAGAAGTTCATCAGCATTTGCAAAAGTTACGACCTCCTGTTGTCACCAGTCCCTGTGGTTTAGTTTCTGTCTCCTCATACCTTTCTAAAAATTATCTGCCTAGCATTGGAAACCACAACAAAACAGCAACCCTAAATAATTGGTGGTGTTAATTCACATCCTTTTGTTGCAGAGGATCGTGAACAGAGAAGGAAAACTCATCACTGGCTGAACTTAAAAGGTTTTAGCAGAAGTCAGAATATGGCTCAAAAGGCACTGTTGGTCTGCAGTGAATAACATGAGAATGACATTGGTAACAGCAGAAATTCATTGCAGAACTCAGATGTGCCTTCAGTGTGAACACAGAAGATAAGGTTACGCTTTGCAAGTAAATAGTCAGGAATTCAAATGAAATCTCAGCAATTGCTTTTTACTTCCCTTTGTAACACAGAGTAAAGTATGATGCTCTTTTGCATCTAGGTATAACTTGTGATTTATGTCCTTGAGATAATGCGAATGTACTGTTCAGCAGGTCTGCTGGTTTTACTGCCTTGCCATTGGTCAGCTTCTGAAAGCCTACCCAAAATCAAAAGTATTGTTCAGAATACATAATTTCTCTTGGCTGTTTCAAAGGAGTCTACAGAGTTCTAATTGGAAGCTTTTGACTTAACCTTTTATTTTATTTTATTTTAAATTTTTATTAAGGTCTTAAGTTTGTTTCTGATCCAGAAGAAGATAGGGTGTCTCTGCAGAGAGATTTAATTTAGAATCTTTCTGTCCTTAGTGTACCTTTTAATTTTTCTTTTTCTGTTTTAGTCTTCTGTAAGATAATAGTTACAATAAAGTGGCACCCCTGAGACTGAGGTATGCATATGACATCCAGTCAAAAATTTTCAGCCAAAAGCCTCATGTGCTCAAATAATCTATTTCTAGCTTGCTTTGAAGTGATCTTTTGCCATGCTTTTTGGCAGACAGATAGAGGGTTTCTTGGCTTATGCTCCTTGCCATCCAGAAGCTTTGTAGCCACATGATGCTGATACTGAGTGTGCCTGGTACTGGTACTTTTTCTCTCAGAAAAGCACGCAGCCACACTAAACAGTGTTAAATCTTTACACCTTTTGCCTTTGGTCTGTACAGTGCAGAGCTGGCATCTTGCCAGTTTGAAGGGCAGAGCGAGTTGCATCTGCCTGCGAAGTATCATGTAGGCATTTCTTTAGAAGCAGCAGTGTATGAAAAAAACCTGCAAAATGTACCATCTTTAGCTGTAAGGCAGCTCTCTGCTCACTTAGCGGGGAACTGTAAGCAGATATATTTGGCTGTTGCTGCATGGTGTTTGTGTTGAATGGGTGCACTGATTTCTGCAAATCTTTGGTGGGAGTTTTTAATAGTAAACTTCAGCTTTCAGATGGTGGACTGCTATGTCAGCAGCTGTTCCTAGGGCTATCATCTAGCAAGTATTACGGTTCTGAAAACATTTTGGCATGCTGGTCGTCTTCTCAGGAGCAATTAATGTCTGTGATAAGGTTTTAGAAGCCTTAGTTAGTAGTTTACAGTTTACTGTATTCAGTTGGCTTTTCTGGAAACTCCCCCTGTGAGTTGAGTCTCTCGTGAATTCCTTGGCACCGTTGCCAGTGAACCTTGTGTGGAGAAACCTGACTCCTGGCACAGAAGGATTATGTATCCCAGAGCTGGTACAGCTGCACAGAGCTCAGGTTGAGCAATTCCAGCACTCTGCTCTTCCAGCGCTAGTGACCTACACGGCTGTTTACAGGGCTAGCTTTAAAACCTCCAGGGGTTACAGTGACCTCAGAGGAGGAGGAAATTAGATCATGTGTTCTCCTCAGTTTTAAAGAACATTGTTAAAGAAAGCTCTGAAGCCTACTCATGGGGTGGGTATGTTTGAAAACAAAAAGGCAGATATTTTTCAAACTTCTGACCCTTTTTTTTTTTTTTAAGGTGGTGAGGATCCTTCATAGGTTTTTTTTCTTTCAAACTCTTCTTTTTAGGGGAAAAAGAAAGAATGAGAATTGGATAGCATATTAAATGTAATCAGGAGTTAATTTTAAAAACAATTGCAGACTTCCTGCACAAACTCTTCTCTCTTAATCCTTTCGAGCATTTCTTTTACAGTGTTATACCAGCTGTAATGGTTCTGGGCATAGCATGGTGTAAAAGGTCTGAGATTTTTGGAGATGCTCCTTTTGGAACAGTGGTGAAAGCCATTTGGCAACATAGCCCTATCTTGGTGGTGGTTGGTTTACCTTGTCACAGCTAAACTATGTTCTGTACTTGGACCAGATCTCTTGAAGACTTGAGTATCTCTGCATTGCACTGCAATGCATGTGCCAGTGAAGACCTTCAGCAACGTGGGAGTTACTGGGTCCTGAAGTCACTGTCACCTTTTTTAAAAAAATGTGGTTTGAGTACTTTGTTCTGTTTTTGAAATATTTTACTAGATTGTTTGCTAGAAAAATATTTTAAAAGTACTTTTTTAATTTAAAATGCCAAGCTTATTTTCCAAATAAAAAGGTGGTAGCACTGTCAGAAACATAGCAGAAGTCTAATGCTGAATACAGGGAATAGTCATTTCAGAGAGAAGAATGCTTTTAAAGATTGTCTTTACATTGTTGTTGCTTTATGGGGGAGATTTTCTCAAAGCACTGGGGAAAGATAAACACAAAAGATGTTTTGCCTTGCACTAGGATCTGTGGTTCTGTCACGCTTAAGGTACTTTTGAAAATTTCCCCAACGTCAAAGGGGCTTCTTGACTAAATGGTTTTCATCAACTTTTCCTTGGATTTGCTAAGCATTGAAGAGTCATTATTAAAATCTGAATGAGAAATTCAAGATGAAATTTTGCTTTGGAAATCTTCTGCAGCAGTGCCATGTTTCTTGAGCAGGACTTTCAGTGAATTGAAGAGACTCAGATCTCACAGAGTGACCTCCAGTTTTCTAGTTGCCCTTATCTTTGATGTTGCTGGCAAGTGTTTTTGTAGAAGAATTTCTAGAGGAGATGGAGAAACTCTTTGTGAAGGAAGTGTTCTCAGTAGCTCACTGGGTCTGAAGTGCATGTCCTGATTCTGTCACTGTCACTGATACATCTCTGCTCACCAAAGAGGAAAAGCATTTGTATGAAAGCTTACGTAAGCTTGTCTTTTCCTGTAGGCTTTGCACCTGTGATCTGTGTCTTACTGCATAGGGAAAATGTTATTGCCTCCCATAGTTCCTGTCAGGAAAGGGTTAAAAGTTCAGGGAAACAATGGAAAAGCCATATAATTTTTAATTACTTGATAAACTACAGATCAAAGCTATTCATGATTATAATGTTAATGGCATGTCACTGTTAACAGTACTTCCATCACTGAGAAAGAGAGAAAGCCTGTTTTATAAATGGTAAGTAGAGAGAACCTGGCTTTGGTTCTTTATAGTTGGCCAAGATCTTTGAGCTTTGCTCACAGTTTTTCTGACATTCTTACATGTGTAATAACTAATATAAGGGCTTCAATTGAGTTTTGCAAGTATGTATTTTTATTGTTTCATGAAGGGTGATCATTATATATATTTTTTAATTTTCCAGTTTAGTATATTTTTGTGTGCCATGTGTAAAAGTCCTATACTTTTAAACTTTAAAATAATATTTAGCTAAAATGAAGCACTGCAATGCTTAGATAAATTATCTATACTTTATTCTAGAAATTTCACACTCAGATAAAATTCCAGATAAAATTTTGGTAGTTTAGCCCAGTCATTGTTTGTGACGACTGTGTAGATTTTTGCTGTTCCTCTGTAACTTGTTCTACACAAGAAGTTCATGATCTTTTCTTTATAAGCTAAAATTGTATTCTCAAGTGACATTGGTGTTATTCATATAGCAGGATCAACTGTTGTATCTTACTGGAAGGTGTTTGCTTAGTTTTTTTAATAGACTGTGTTTCACTTGCTGTTCATTACCCTTTCTGAGATGGACATCAGATGCATGTAAGATGGTTTTCACTTCCATTTTGTCCTTGTTGCCTGTTTGGCAAGTGTTTTATAATGTGACCTGAATAATTTTATATTTCCTGAGACAATCACTTCAAAAGTATTATTCCTAATGTCTTCACTTGGATTCAAAGTGCTAATAATGTTCAACTAAATGGTTGTTATGTTCCCATTTCATAGCATCCTTTTAATGTATATGCAAACCTTTGGGCATTCTATATTAATTTACAGAGCAGGTTGTTTTTCTGTTTTTATAGCATGCAGAGTTTCCAATTAAATGGACAGTGCTTCTTGTGCTTATGTTCGAGCCTCAAGTTCCTTTGCTGGAATATAGAAGGAAGGGAACACAAGTTTTGTTTCTCTGGTGACAAATAGCTGGATAGCTGGTCTGGATTACATTAAATGGGAAGGTTGAAGATGACTGAACAGCCTATCTTTCCTTAAAAAGCTTGTTTCTGCCTGAGAAGAGTAATTCTTCACTTTCCCTGGGTTTATACTAAAGTCCTGATACTCTACCCCTAAACCATTTAGTCTCTGCATTTTTCTCACTTCATCATCAAACTTGTCTTTCAGTTTCTTGTCTTGGTTTAATCATGAGTATTAATCTGACTCCTCCTACCACTCGACACACATCATCCCATCATCAGCATCTTCCTTTCCCATACCAACTCTTTTTGTTACTAACAGAGTGTTAGACCCTGCTTCAGTACTCGTTCTCTAGCCTCTCCTTATTCCTTATTCATCATCATTACAATTTTGAGTCCTACAGGAATGTTTTTCATTTTAGAGAAGAGACCACACAGAAGAAATCCGCGCAGGGATTAAGAACATAGTGCAAAAATAGTATCATCCCTTGTTTTGCCATTTTTAATGGCCGTTTTCTGTGCATGCTTATATTCAGATGGAATGTTCATATTTTCAAACTTAGTAATGCAACTGCAGTGCCTTCTTGTCTTTCCAGAAGTATAAATCTCCCTTCATTCACAGTTTTCGGTATCAGAGTATGTTGCTTCAGAGGATGGGCGGTGGATACCTGCATGATCATGTTTTTAGGCAGTGATATTGGTTAAAAAGTCATTACTATATGGACAGCTAGCCTGTTCATTTAAAAGCAACATTGGGAATAATTTGTAAAACATCTTAATCTTACCTGGCTTTGGAAAGGATAAAGCATTTGTTTTTCGTTGGACCAGTGAAAGGTGATTAGATCACACCTAATTAAAATGGAAAATTTTTACTAGCTCAAGGCAAGCTCAGACCAACAATAACTTTCCCGCAGTTTAAGAGTTCAATTAAAAATATTTTTAAAATATCTAACACTTTTTGCATTCTTACTGGGCTTATATGGGCAGTAATGACATGAAATATTGGCCTGAATTAATTTATGGCATTAATTGCTATTGTAAGTTTCTCTCCCACTCTATAGATCTTCCATACTAATTCTGACTTGCGGTGCTGGAAGCTGAATTAAACTACAGTTAGCTATTAAAACTGTATAGCCAGAAGCAGAAAATCTGATAGGTATAAGACCATATTTTATAAGCATTAGCCCAGACCTTAGAAACAATCTGGTGAAAAGTCAAAGGTTTGAAAACATGGACAGGAAAATACTCATTAAAAAGTTTAAATGTGGTAGACCCAATCAGAGTGGGTTAGAGCAAACAAAAGCCACGTGTCTGGGTTAACTATTTGCTCTGTTTGACAACATGTATATCATCACTGTATCTTAGTTGTCTTAAATTTTAATAGATGATAAACTATCCACAGTATTCTAAGTCTCTTTGTGGCTGAGCTCTTTACTACTTGGTAAGTCAACTGAATTTAATCTTGCATGAAACAAAGTTAAGTATCTTAAATGTGCAGTGTTGTGCTTCTTCCATCATATCAACAAATACAGCAGTGTTGTGTTGACATTGGGTAATCCTGTTGATTTCGGTTGAAAGGTTGCCTAGTTTGGGTTCTTTAGATGATCAGAGACTGACGTTTATGCCAGATTTCTTCTGTTTATTGAATAAAAAATGTAGAACAGAAGACAGGAAATTAAGAACACGAGTATCTGACTAGTGAGGAAAACTGTTGAATTCGTCAGCTACTTAATTGCCTATTAAATCCATTAGCAAAATTGTTAATATTATCTTTGTAGAAGCAAATTGAATAGACATTCAGTGACATTTCTGTCTGAAATCTGCCCTTTTTTCACCTGACAAGAACATTCCATTTAACTTTCATTTTGTTTTGCTTGCACAATAACAGCAGTCTAAAATAATTTTGAACTTGCCTCCATATATATGCACTACATTTCCCTACTGTGACTAGCTGTTTGGTCACAGAGTCATTGTGGCTGTTCCTTACCAACAGTTCATGCAGAAGCTTATCTTGAGCTGTCTAATATGAATTGTAAATCCATCTGCTCAGTTTTACTGGTTTGTATAGTATGTGCTCTCATCAACTGTAGTACCCAATCAACTTTGTAACCCAAGTGTTACTCTAGACATACAAACTGTCAGCTTTGAATGTTGGGGATGTTAGTTTCTGGGTAGGATTCAGGATGTGTCTGCATAGGAAGAGAACTGGGAATCACCAAAAGTGTTTTCTAAAAGAAGTTACTAAGAGTATTGCAGATGGCTAATGCTCGAGCCTTCTAAATACTTTTTAGTATGTAGGGGTTTTTTCATACTTTTTGGAAAGTCTTTGCAGAGTTGTCACTATTGTGATTGCCTTCAAATAGCTGTTGGGCTAGAAGAGAACCTTGCAGAAATAACTAGGCCAGTGCCTCCACTACCTGAAAGAATATCGCACAAAGAAGTCACAAGGGCATTTGCATGGTTCTAATAAGACAGACACATAAGCAGTAAAGACTGATAGAGGCCTTTCTGTAATTTCCTTGGCAACAACTGCACCAAGACTGTGGAAGAGGGAAGCTGTCATTGTTTATGTGGGATCTAGGAAACTCTTAACACTTCTGTTTCTCAGCTTTCTGTTCATTTAGGGATTGGCCAGAAGGAATATTGAATGTAAAATCATTACAATTTTGGAAGTGATGGTTGGAACTGCATTTGCAGATCACAATCCAGTCTGTAGTTTTTCTGTCAGATTTCTCTAATTTTTCTCTAAATTCATTGATTTCTCCAAAAATGTGAAATTTCATCTTCATTCAATACTGGTCTTGAAATATAAACTTGATCTTGAATTATATTTGTACATGGATGTCCACATAGCTCATGTCACTTGTGCTTAGGTGCAAGACCCTAACTTTTCAGAGTCTCTGACTCTTGCCATGCACACAAGACCACCGTTAACCCTTCTCATACTGAACAGTGATGAGGGGACAGAGGGAGATTTGCATGCTGTGTAACGACAAACCATGAAGCTGTAACTTACCAGCAGCTATGTAAATGTATTTCTCTCCTTCTCAAGACACATATTCCTTAATTGGTTCTCAGTACAACTGCAGTTATTTTTTTCTCACTGTAAACATAATTGAATACAACCCTTGTTTAAGGAAGCCAATCCCAGATTCTCAAGTCAGAGGTTGAAGTGGCACATTTGTAGAGTTATTTGCCTCTGGCTGAAAAAATACTGGACAGAGACGCAAAGATTTAGCTTATATAACGTATCGGTTTATAACAAATACTAAAACCCTCAAGAAGAGTACTGTATTGTACTGTCTGATTGTCGTGTCTGACATTTTTATTGCACAAGAGCTTAAGGTGCTATGCTTCTGCCAACACACAAATTAATTCTTTCTGATATGTTTGATACAGGATATGTGATGAACATTTGATAGTTCACGGACTTCTACTGTGTGGTTTTGATCTTGCTTTATGCAGTAAATTTTGTCTATTTTTCTATAGCTTCATTTTAAAAAAAATCAGAACTGTCCACTGAATTTGCCATAAAATGGTTCTAGTGGCAAATCTGTGCTTCTTATTCTGGTATGTGTTTCCAAGAATATTTTATATTAGTTTGAAGTCTTTTTAAATCACAGTGAGCACACAGAATAATCAGTGTTTGCTAACTTCTCTTGTACAAAATTCTGATTAGAAATACAATATATTACATAGTCTAAAAATCCTCACTTGCATATCACCTGGTGGCCAGACATAGCAGCTGAAACACACATTTAGAAAGGAAAACATTTTAATGTAGTGAGAGTTGATAGACATGCATCAAAGTGAAATGTTATTTTTGTAGTGATCAGCAGGCTTCAGACCTCCCATGCTAATCATAAACTTTCCAGGCCAATAAAGCTAATTTGTTCAGTTATTGCCACTGGCCTCCAGCTCCCTTTCCAAAGGGGGATATTGTGCTTGCTGCTAGCTAGAAAACTAGCAAAAAGCCTCCTCTTTCTCCTTTTCTTTAGGCTTGTTATTCGTCTGATGTTTTGGGTGGCTTATGTGGTATCTGTGGGTGTGTCTTAGATGTATTCACGAAGAGAAATTGGATGAGTTACCCTATCCTTCTTAACAGTCTTTCTCTCTTAACTGCAGTGGTTATGGCTACCATATGTTCAGGTCTCATCTCTTCCTCTAAAATATGTCCTTCTTTCTCCCTGGAAATGTTGACTTGAGAGAATTAAAGGCTTTTGTGTATTTGCTCAGGCTATCCAGATGTATAACTTTATGCCCAGTCTTACAGCCTAGTGAATTCTACACAGTTACATCAACCTTTTTTACATGTATAGAAAAGGAATTTTGAGATGTGGAACAGGTATTCCAGAGGACAGCTTAAGATGAGAAACGTTGCCAGAATACATCAAGTTGGTCTGGTCAGATCCTCTGTGAATTGACAGGTAGCTGTTCAGCAGTGTGTCAGCAAGCTGTAGTTGAACAAGACAGACCCTAAAGGTGCATTTGCCATTCTCCAAGCCAAAACCCCAAACCAACAAAACAAAAAACTCCAAAAAGCAGATTTGGAAATAGCACCAGCAAAATGAAGGCCAATGATGAATCTCTGTGCAGATGATGGTCACAATTTGGCCTCTCTGCTGACAGAATATCAAGTCCTGTGATATTTGGGTTTGATGGCTGTATCTGTTACTGTTTACATGTTAAATGGAGCATCCCTGAGTATGCTTTCCTTTTGAAGGCTAAAAGAGTCTTTATCGTCATGACTTCAGTTTTTTTTCCTTCAGCTTTCCCATGGCTGATGGGTGTAATGAGCACATAGAATCATAGACTGGTTTGGGTTGGAAAGGACCTCGAGGATCATCTAGTTCCAACCCCCCTGCCATGGTCAGGGACACCCTTCACTAGACCAGGCTGCCCAAAGCCCCATCCAACCTGGTCTTAAACACTTCCAGGGATGGAGCCTCCACAACCTCTCTGGGCAACATGTTCCAGTGCCTCACCACTCTAACAGTGAAGAATTTCTTCCTAACATCTAATCTAAATCTACCCTCCTTCAGTTTAAACCCATTACCCCTTGTCCTGTCACTACAGTCCTTGATAAACAGTTGCTTTCCATCTATCCTGTAGGGCCCCCTTCAGGTACTGGAAGGCCGCAATTAGATATCCCCAGAGTCTACTCTTCTCCAGGCTAAACAATCCCAACTGTCTCAGCCTGTCCTCATAGGAGAGGTGCTCCAGCCCTCTGATCAACTTTGTGGCCTCCTCTGGGCTCTTTCCAACAGCTCAATGTCTTTCTTGTAGTGAGGGCCCCAGAGCTGGACACAGTACTCCAGGTGGGGTCTCACAAGAGCAGAGTAGAGGGGCAAAATCACCTCCCTCGACCTGCTGGTCACATACTTCTTTTGATACAGCTCAGGACACAGTTGGCTTTCTGGACTGCAAGCACAGACTGCCGGCTCATATTGAGCCTTTCATCCACCAATACCCCCAACTCCTTTTCCTTGGGGCTGCTCTCGATCCATTCCCCACCTGGCCTGTAGTTGTGCTTGGGATTGTGCTGACCCACGTGCAGGACCTTGCACTTGGCCTTGTTGAACTTCATGAGGTTTGCACCGACCCACCTCTCAAGCCTGTCAAGGTCCCTCTGGATGGCATCCCTTCCCTCCAGCGTGTTGACCACACCACACATCTTGGTGTCATCAGCAAATTTGCTGAGGGTGCGCTCCATCCTGCTGTCTGTGTTGCCGAGAAACATGTTGAACAGTGTCGGTCCCAGTACCGACCCCTGAGGAATGCCACTCGTCACTGTTCTCCCCTTGGACATTGAGCCACTGACCACAACTCTTTGAGTACGACCATCCAGCCAGTTCCTTATCTGCCGAGTGGTCCATCCATCGAATACATATCTCTCCAATTTCGAGACCAGGATGTCATGCGGGACAGTGTCAAATACCTTGCACAAGTCCAGGTAGATGATGTCAGTTGCCCTTCCCTTGTCCACCAATGCTGTAACCCCATCATAGAAGGCCACCAAATTTGTCAGGCACAATTTGCCCTTGGTGCAGCCATGTTGGCTGTCTCCAACCACCTCCCTATTTTCCATGTGTCTGTGCATAGTCTCCAGGAGGATCTGCTCCATGATCTTGCCAGGCACGGAGGTGAGACTGACTGGCCTGTAGTTCCCTGGGTCCTCCTTTTTCTCCTTCTTGAAAATGGGGGTTATATTACC
Organism: Aramus guarauna; assembly: GCA_013400195.1. Taxonomy (NCBI): domain Eukaryota; kingdom Metazoa; phylum Chordata; class Aves; order Gruiformes; family Aramidae; genus Aramus; species Aramus guarauna. The sequence goes on from VXBL01007578.1 coordinate 334,129, forward strand.
CCTTTTCCAGTCAGCGGGAACTTCACTGGACTGCCAGGACTTCTCCAAAATGATGGAGAGTGGCTTGGCCGCTTCATCTGCCAGTTCCCTCAGGACATGTTTTAATCAACTAAAGAATAAAGCTCTGTGCATAATGTGTAGCTATTAAACAGTATAGCGTTCACCGAAGAGCAGTTGAGGTGAGTGTATGTGTAAGTTGGAAGGAGGACCTTGACATCAATTATTAGAAGAAAGTAGAATTAATCCCAGATAGAAGTTTAAGATTTTTATTTTCTCAAAAATATTTCTGAATATCTGTTTAAACTCAGACTTGATTGGAATTTTAGTTGTAAAAGGAAAGATTATTCCCTGGCCAGCTTCTGATCTACAAAAAGAGACTGTAAGCTCGTTTTCAAGAATTCAGTTTTGCTGTGTTTTTTTCTAAATGGAGACAGAATTTAGGTGTATTTTTAAGACTTCATAGTCTGTTATATCAAATGATAGGGAACTAGTCTAAAAATCTCAAGATGGTGTTTGCAGAAGCGTAAGACAAGAGATAGGAAAAAGTAGTATCAGTCTATTGCAGAAGAGTGATGTGTTTATTCTGTTACTGTTGTAGTGGGTTTAATCTCCTTAAATAGCTAGGTTTGTTTGTTCAATTTATTCCTGGGAATTTCTGTATTAGAGTGTCCCCATAGACTAAGTGCATGTATGTCCAGATTAAGCATCATGTGATTGATGTGAGTACTAATAGCAGTATTAAACTGGGGGTATGCTAAAGCCTAATTGAATTTATGGCAGAACAGCAGAATTACATGCAGAATTTTCAAATGTTGTGTAACAAGTCTCTTCTACAGCAAATTCATTAGAACTTAATTTTGTGTAAAAATTATTGTATTTCTTTTACATAATTCTGTCCACTTTTCTGAACTTGAAAGTAATTAAAAAAGCAACTTCCAGCTCAGATTTTGTGGTGAATCTTTCACTTACACACATACTGTACAAATTATGACCAAGATGGATCCAGCATGCAAGACATTAAAAAGTTTGACTCTTACAGAAATGTCCTCTGTAGTCTTACTAAACCCGAAGTTAAAACCTACCTTAAAGTCATGTTTCTAAACTCTTCTGTGGTCAACTCTGATCACATCTGATAAACTAGTAACCGTCATTATTGAACAGCAGCTGTTACCTACTGTCTTTTCTCATGCTTTAGGAATTACATTGATGAGTTTGGCTTCACACTTAGTTGCTTTTTGTTACGTATATACATGCAAGAGGATATTTTGCTTTCAGCACTTTTTTCCAGAACCGTAGTTCTGACAATTTTCTTTGTCCTTTTAGTGTAAGATGCACCATACTATAACTGATCAAACTTTCCTGTTTTCAGTTTGTAAGAGGACTGTTAAATAAAGCATAATCGGTGTTTACTCTCTTTGGGATTAAGAACCTACATATTCTTTCAATTAAAACAGTGTGGTAGACTATTCATAACATAAACATGCATAGAGAAGACATTTGGTGAGGATGGGGTGTCTGAATGTTATTGGTTATTTTATTTTTTTTTCCCAGCTGTATATTGAACAGTCTCCACTTCCCATCTATTATGCCCATTAAAAAAAAAAAAAAAAAGTCTTTCTCTAGAGTTACTCTCCACAGTACTGCTGTGGGATGCTTGCTTACATGTTTCAGTCTGTAGGGGTTTTTATGTATTTTTGTTCAAAGTAACCTGGTGACATCAGCAGACCTTATTAATTTTAAAATTTGTTGGGAAAGTTATATTTGATTTCAATTCTAAACTCATACGTAGCTTTCTGTTCTCATGTAACTACAAGTTCTTTTAGTAATACAGCTGTTGTGTGAAGGTGAAAACTAAGTACTAGTGCTGATGTTGGATTCTCCACATGGGCCTTTATTTTGAAAGCCCTGCTTGACGAAGATGTTCTTAAACTTAAATAAGCCTTATGGGCAGTATAATATTGCAAGAGGAATGCAAAGGAGCATTAATATGGCTGAGTGAGGCCCTATATGTTTTCCTTTGACATATCTTCACTACTTGCCAAACCACCTTGGCAGTGAATAGCATGAAGGCTAGATGTGGAATTATGTATGTGTGCTGTTATTTTTCTCTACAATGAAGGGGATGTAGTCTGCAACAGGATTTAAAGGCAATGATTGAAAGTGTTAAGGTAGTAGGATAGACATACTGTAGAACCTAATTGGTAATCTCTTAATACTCTTAAAGTTGATTATGCTCTTTCTAATAATACATAAGATAGTGATCTTTGATAGGGATTTCTAGGAAATTTTTCTTTCTTCGTAGATATATTGACAATTTTCTAGATATGGGCTTAAGAATAGGTAAAGCTAAGTATAGTATTTGACTTTGAATCCTTTGCAGTTACTGTTTTTTAGAGGAAAGCAAAGGGTCAGTTCTTCCTAGTAATAAAAGTTACAAATTGAAATTCAGTCTTTACTAAACACTTTCTTCAGTGCCTGTAGCTTTCTACTGTGCAAGTGTCAAAAGACATTGAAGATGAGAGAAAAATAAGCAATATGTGGTACTTAGATTAAATGTTTCACATTTGAAGTTTATATTTACCTATAAGACTATGCCCCAAGGAGTCAGGCTGTTCCCATATATTTGTTGGAGAAGCAGTAAATTTTATTTTCCTCTGAGATACTGGCAAATTAGCTGTTTGTTATCGGATGGTAACAATCAAGCTGAGAGATCGTGAGGAAAAGGGGACTAACAATGGGTATTAGAGGAGTCTACTTGAAAATGACATCAGAGAAGGATAGCTGAGAACACAGAGGGGAAGGATTGGAAAAACTGCAAAAAAAGTACCTGGATAATACTACATTTAGATTAACATTGATCTGTTTGATGTAAAAGGAGTGCTTGGAAAATTAAAGAATGAGATTTTTAAAAGCCTTTTTAAGATAATACTTCAATACTTCCACTTTTTTAAGATAAGCTTTCCATGATAATACTTCATAATAAATAGTTCAATTCATAAATTAGTGCTTGATTTAATCTTTGTCTGTTTTGGATAAGTAGTCATCAGTGGTCCATGGCAGATTGAATTTGTGTAATGTCATTTACCATCTCCTTTTAGCATGTATACTGAAATACTCTCTTGATCTACTTGCACATAATGCATTAGAAGTTTGAAACAATATGTATTTTGGATGAAATATGCTTCTATTCTAGCATATTATACAGAACTTTGTACTGTGAGGTTTTTAGCTATGAAACATTTCATAAGAGAGAAGAATTATCACTCATTTTCAGTAAAAAGAAGGGAAAAATCTGTGGTACTGTAAAAATGAAAGAAATGGTTACTGAGATTGAAAGAGAAGCAAACAATCTTCAGTCAATCCCACCTTTTCTGGTTAAATAGAAATTAACTAAGATGCTGTAAAACTATTACTTTGCAGGCTTAAGGACACAAAAATTTGAAAGATTCTACACCTAACAGTTCAAAAAATTATTTGGATATTATTGTATGTGGGTAAGAACATATGCTGAAAACTGTATCATTGAAGTTTATTTGGTGTATTTGCTTGGAAAGGGATATGACTGTACTTAACTGTAAACTTGCTTCTAAACCAAGTAATTACCAGTCTGCACACCTGTATAGACAAAATAAAACTGCCAGTTTGGAAAAGGTGTCTGGTTTTGTTTGCTTATTTGTAGTTTGGGGAATTTATGTATCTGTGTATACTTTTTCCAGCTTACAAGTATTAATAATAAATAGCATTCTCCATGCAGCTATCTAGTATCATGGCAAGCTCTCAATTCCATCTTCGAGTGGTTTCCAAATACATCAGAAGGGTAGCTGTGGTATTAGTCATATTTACCATCCTTCACCAGCTCATGTCACAGGGTTGCTATGTAGGTTTGAGTAATTCTTTTTTTTAAATTAATGGACAGACTCCTGGCATGAATGATGACTCGATGGCTACACTACTAACCTTAGATTGTAGGAGAATGTGTAAAAGAAAATTCAGTTCTGTGTTACACCACAAGCTTACTTGTTAATGTGTGCACCCCTGGGTACCAGAAACTTTCTCAGTTGAAGACAACAAAATAATAATAGTAATTTTTTTTTCTTTTTTTCCCCTTTTTTCTTTCTTTTTTTCTTTTTTTTAATCTCATTTGTCTGATGAGTTGAAGTTTGAAATATCTGTACTGCTTTAAGGTCATCAGTAATTGCATTGATCAGCAGCTTTAGAAGAATCCTAATCCTTACATATTAAGATGGCATTTTCTTTCCTATCAGAGCATGATTGTAATGCTACCTGGCTAGTGTGTATTGATGATTCTGAATAAGCAATCACTAATTTCATGTTAAATTCACTTGGACAAATTCCTATCACAAACAATTTGGACCATATCCATTAGACCAGGACACTGTAGAAATCTGGGTGTTCTGATGAAGTTCATCGATTTCTCTTGGGAAGTTGTATTTTAACTGCTGGAAGTTGTAATAGCTCTGTTGGGATAAGCAGGAGATCTGTGTTATAGGATAATTGTGTCCTTGTGATGCCTTGAGGAATACCTCTCTAGCTTTCCCAAGTGTAATTATAATGTTGGCTGTTATGTGACACTATTTTGTCAGAGTTTCTTTCCTGTGGGAAGTACCACTAAGTTCCTTATCTTTCAAGAGTTATCTTTTTTTTTTTTTTTTTACAGTAATATCCACAGTGAAATGAGCAAGTTAAAAGCTCCAAGAAACTTGAAACAAAGTTAAAGATGGGAAAATTTTTTACATAAATATATATATAATTCTTAATTTGTAACTGTTTTTTATGCTCACAGTAATCCCTTGACAGCATATCTAAACCAGCAGTGATAGGTGGTTTGCAAAATATATGTGAAAAAGTCAAGTCAAACACAAACTAAATATGCTACTGATGTAATGGCAGGGTTATAATGAATGCTGTTACACTGGGAAAACAGCTAACTGGTGAGTACCATTACTTGTTTCATTGAACATAAGCTAGCATGTGGAGCTGTATATAAAAATTAAGTGATATGTTCATTGATAAATAGTTCATTGTGAGGAATTCTTCCCTGAAATACTAGCTGAAAATTATTTAAGACATGATTCATACAAATATGAACTTACTGTATTGAAAAGACTTGGAACTGCAGGAAATATTCAGAAGGAAATCTCCCTTCCACATTTAAGGAATTTTCTGTGGTTTTGTTCACTTGCTTTTTGTTGGAATTCTGATTGTTTTCCAGCCGTGTGATGGTGTTGGCTGCACAGATGTGCTTTTACAACCAGGTTTCTCAAACAGTCAAGTTTTATGTCTCCCTACGGGCCTTTAAGATTAGAACGGGTGTTATTGCTAGCTTCAACCCACGTAGACAGTCTTGAGTATGGGGATAAAGTAATCATCATCATTTGCATCTTTCAAAATGTACATAGAGAATGTTTCCTCACTTTGTTCTATGTGGCCTTTTAAGACTTTTTCTTAGTGTTCATATTTATTTACACCTTGTTATCAGCAAACAGTATTTCCAGATTTTGTGTTGTTATGTAGAGATTTTACACTGCATACTGTAGGTTTAGCTGTGTAGCTATTAATTGTACATTACTGCTTAAAAATAAAATGGCATGCTAACTTCTAAAAAAATGTTTTCAGAGCATTGAACTATTTTATGCACTCATTTTGGGCTTGACTCTCTTCCTTATATAGTAAAGTGTTCCTGAATTTAGGCATGCCGTTTGTCCCATGAGAAGACTTGACAGTACTGAACTTGTTTCAGTTGTCTGTTTGAGGAACATGAATTTTCAGTTAAATGATACTGGACATGCTCTTAGTACTCAGAGGCTTATCAGCTGTTTATACAAGTATTTATCAGTTTCATGAGTTGCAGATCCTATAGTAGGTGAAATATTTGAGATGCAAGAATGGACAATGTTTTTAAGATCCGTGTTTAACTAGTTTGAACTGCGTATGAATTTTTAGAATTCATATGGAAGACATAGCTCAAGATTTAACATAATCTAAGCTGTGTGTTTCCAATTTCCTGTATTGCAGAAATCAACCATGCACATGAACTGGCCATTTTCTCTTTGTAAATGGCATGTGTGTTTGAAATACACCTAGAAAAATGGAGTAAAATCCAGGTATCTCCTCTGCCTGTGTGCTTCCCAAACTTTGAAGCATGGGGAACCACTGTCCAGAGTCCAGGCAGCTGGAAGACTCCACATACGCTAACAGTTCATTTGGTTCTAATGAGCAACGTGTTTAATATGATTACTTTAAAACCAAGCACATTTATAAGATAAACTCTCAAAAAATCTATTATATAAGCAATCAGATTTCCCCACAATTTTATTTTCATCAAGATAAGAAAGGTACACAGTTTCTCTTTAATTAACAAGAGTTAAATCATTTTTTGTATGGCATACATCTGCAGAGGAAGAGAGGCCTTGTTCTTGCACTGCAGCTATGCTTCTAATTTGTACCTAATTTGCACCAGCAGTGTAACTGATCTGTTGGTGCTGTGCGTTCTTGACCTGGCATGGACCCCCACTGATAAAAAATGAGCCTTTAGTTTACTAAACGGGGTAGATTTTGACCTAGGCTAGGGTTAATTCTTTTAATTAACAGTGCAGTTTGGGGCAGGTTGTATGGTATAGTATGCTTAGACCAGAGTATCTTATTGGAAGAGGTGGTGAATTGGGAAGATGAAATCAGAACATGAAGAGATTGTGGGAAGGAATAATTGGATCTTTTGGCTCAGAAGTTTTGTGACTAGATGGGAAAGGTTGGAGTGTGGTTGCTGCCTGAAGTGTAAGTTACATTACTATGAGATTAGTTCTTTCTGCTCACTTTAGGTATCTGGGTTGTGTAATGAAGTTACTTTGGAAGTTTTCCTCGTCTTTCTTCCTGTATTTGGTTTCAGCATGAGTGCTTAATCTATTGTGTTTTGATCAGTATTGCAATTAAATCTCAAGTCTTCAGCCAAGGATACGCATTTTCTTTGGCAATGCAACAGCTATTTTTGTTTTTTTTCTGTCAGAAGAAGAGAGGAGAAACCTGGTATTGCCATAAACTACAGAAAATACGATTTGATCGTGAATACAAGTCTTCCAGGATCTTTTGCCTTTCTTCTTTTGGATCTGAAGTAAGCTCTGGTTCAGTACCTCTGTGACATTAGAGAACAGAGGTGCCTGTGCTACCGAATTGTCCTTGGCTCTGGTGCTCTAGCCATATGACTCCTGCTCTGGTATTTACTTTCTTTTGTTAGGAAGAATGCCGATCTAGTCCCATCCTCTAAATAGTGTGTGTAATGTATGCAGTACTGGCTCCTTCCTCAAGGTTACCTCTATTTCAAGACTGTTTATCTGCCGCCTGATACAGTTTCTTACCTTCTTCCTTTTGCTTAGTTGATTTGCATTACTGCTAGCCCTGTATACACATGGTTAGAAATGTGAATTTTGGCATAGGCATAGACTTCCAGGGCCCTGATTACCCTAAACAGCCTTTATGGCCCTGACCAGCCTCACCCTGGTGGCCTTCCCCACATCTCTTCTCACGGGACCAGTAGCTCCATTTAAATTCAGCCCTGGGCCTTCAGTCCCTGCTTGAGCTACCTTGGCAGTATGTCTTTCTCCAGCTCAGCCACAGCCATGAGTGCACCTGGCTACAGACACTGCTGATTTGAACCCTGAGCATGGACTGATTTCTTCGCTTGACTTTGGATGTGCCTTGTCACCACAGACTTGCTCGGTGATCTTGACTCTTGTTTGACCCTGACTGCCACTCCTGGATCTGCCCTACTCCGTCTTGCGGTTGGCAGTGGGATGGCAGCCAGTGAAGGCACCTGCCTTACTGCCCTCCTGGCAAGCTTGACACCTGGCTCCCCATCCCTTTAGGGAGCAGCCAGCTCTCACGGCTTCCTGACAGAGTTTTGAAGGTTGACTGATACTGTTTTACTGCTTTAGTTAAGTAGTAAGCATGAAAAATGTTGGCCAGCTTTTGCAGAGCTTTCTTTTCATCTTTGGTTGGCAGGAGATCATGCTCATTTCTTGTAAATGTAGGTTTTACCATAGTGTTTCTATATGTTTCCTACCTGCAGATTGGAGTACTATCTGCTATAGTTGATCCAGTCTTGGGGAGGACTCACAATGATTTCCAAAGTTCTTCCTAGATCTGTTTTCCCTAGTCTAGAAGAATATCATTATGGCTTTGAGATTTCTACTAATGTAGAAAATAATAGGACAGGTAAAGTATATGCATGAAAACATGTTCTACAAGGGCCTCTCCTCTGAATCAATTTTAAGAACATTTCCAAGCAAAATTGAAAATTATGAATACATTTGCAATCTTAACTGGTTAGTTTTCTCTTGGAGACAGCTTGTTCCCCTCGTTTTATGATCATAGAATCGTTTTGGTTGGAAAAGACCTTTAAGATCATCAAATCCAACCATTAACCTAGCACTGCCAAGTCCAACCACTAAACCATGTCCGTAAGCACCACAGTGTACCCACGTGATGGCATGTTTGATGTAGCTGTCACTTTCCAGCTGGACACTGGGGAAAATGTGTGTTAGTGCTAAAATCTATTTTTAATGTGTTGTAGTTTTGGACCTGAAAAAAAGACTTTCCTTCATAATTCAGATTTCACAGGAGGATTCATAGCGTAGGTCACGACTTACTACATCATGGAGTTTGGTGCTTTTTTGCCAAGACCTCTATTTATTTGGTTTTGTAATTAAAAAAAATATACTTATGTGATCCAGAGCCCTCACCTTTTTCCTTATTGTATCTTTAAATTACTTTCTACATGTAGCATTACAAGTATCAGCCTTTATCCCTTATGAAGAAGTGAAAGATTTGAAAATACTATGATTCAAATTTTTATTTAGAATGTTTTCTCTAGGAGGAGGCTTTTCACAGGAAATAGACATGTATTATTTGGGTAATTTATAATTAATTTGGTTTACTTAAAGATTATTTAAAGTTTTTTTCAAGGGGATTTATTTTTTTAAAAGGATAAACAGGCCTAGTCCCATTTCTTATTTTAGGTACAGTATCCAAATATAGCAGTGGTACCAAGTAGTTTATTTCCAGTTTTGTGGTAGGTGCGAAGAAACTGGTTCAAATTTTTTAAAAGGTAAGACATGCTTTTTCCTTCAGTTCCTATTTTTATGTGGTTGCTCATTTGTTACATTTCAACATGAAACACAGATCAAAATGTCTTACGTGAAACTAGTGTAATAAGGGGTAGTTTTCTAAAAATGTGGCACTTTTAGTGCATACAAAGAAAGAGATTAAATGTGATCCATCAAAGAACTCTCTTCCTTTCGGTTTCACCACTTCTTTGTGTATAGGAAGAGGTAGAAGACAGCATGGATAATGTTGAATTGCGTTATGAAAATAGGTAGGAAAATAATATTGAAATAAAGTGTGAGGAGGACCGGAATATGGTGCTAAAAATCTTAATGCCTTATTAGAAAAACAGGAGACATTGATTAACAAAAGCAGAGAGAAAAATTTTTGTCACAAAGTGAATGGTATTCATGAAAATCAGAAGTTCAAAGTATGGTGTCCAGTTGTTCTGTAGTCAAAATGTAGTGTTGGTCAGAGGAAGGAGTGCCTCATAAATATTGTTTTATTCTACTTGCACTATGAAACTACTGTCTGGGGAGGCAAAGAGGTGCTTTGAGAACTTGGGATATAAACCAGAATTCTATCATCAAAATACAGAAAACTGGAATATGGCCATGAAAAACATGCATTCAAGCCCAACCCTGGGCAGGTGACAACCAAGGGTCTTTTCTTTCCTCTAGCACACTGTAATGACAGAAAAGAGAAAGGGATAATAGATTTAGTAGTGAAGGAAAGATTCAAGATGATAAATCAATTTGAGGTTAATACTCAGCTCTTTGAAGGTGGACCTTTTCAGTAAAGTCTGGCTTTGTAATCAAAAGTCTGAGCTTTAAGAAATTAAGAATAGGGAGAAGAGGAAGGAAATGCTCATATTTCCTTTTCAGGGTTTGAGTGCAGTTTAAAAGGTCTATGCACTGCCAATACCATGGTAGTAAGAGGAGAAAAAGAAGATGATAATGGAGACTAACATGTTATTACTGCAGTAACTGACAAATTTCCAGTGATGTAATGTAAGCTGGCCTGACCTAATTATATACAAATGCATATTTCAAACTTTGTCATGCCATTTCTACAGGGTGCGGTAATTCCTTTTTAATGGTATACTTTTTAAACTGATCTGATCAGATCTCTATTCCCTCACAACAAAGAAACAAAAATATGAGATACAGAGGAAAAGCCAGAACTTAGAATGACTTTCGATGAGAAACAAGTGGAAAAATGAGGACTGTTCAGTTTAGTACTGAGATACACTGAAATACGTGTGAGGCTCTGGGACTTGTTTCCTCCAAGGTGCTTAGTGTCTGGGGTTTGTCCTCATAGGATTCCATATACTTAACCTTTAGGCTGTAATACATAGCTCACACTTTGACTTCCTTCCCGAGCTGTGTGGGCCTTGTTTTGTTTAATGGCATGTAAAAAAGTCCAAATACTCCTTCTTGGCCCTTCTTGTACCTGTTGTCACTTAATCTGTTCTTGATCAACAAAAGAGATGTTGACAAAATTCAGATTCAGTGTATGAGCATGCTTCTTTCAAAAGGACTGCAATAGCAAAGAGAAATGCTTTAACTCTGGAAGGGAGAGTGTAGGAGAGAATCTTCTGCTCTCTTTCTTCATTCTGTCTGGCCAGTGAAATGCAGCAACCAGTGAAGTGGATTTAAAAGCCTCCATGGGGGTAAAGAAATCCTTTTGTGGTTCAGCTGCAGTATTTCCTGAATCCAGGAAGGCGGGGTAGGGAGTGGCATTTTTCTGCATGCATCCTCCTTGGTACACTTTTATCTTCAAGGAAAATACATTCTTTCTGCAGTCTAAATTCTCTGACTGCTCAGAGATGCACATGGGATGGCAAGAGATAACTTCTTTATTTCAAGTGTTTAATTAAACACATTAAAAAAAAATCAAGAAAACTCATAGAAGACATTTCGTGTGAAGTTTTATGGCCCATGTCTCTCAGTAGTTCAGGCTAAAGGACCACAGTAATTTATTCTAATCTTAAAATATCTGAATAAGAAATTCAGAATGTAATGCTTGCTGGAAAAAATGGAATGAGATAATTATTGAAATTGCCTATCTGACAGCTTAAAATAGGGGAGTCATCTTTACACATGACTTTGTCAAGCATATAAGACTTTCTCTGTTAAACTTTTGTGCCTTTTTTGTTGTAAGTAGCCTGTAGATCACTAACTGGGGAAGATGACCAATTAAATAAAACCAAAACATAGTAGATTTTCTGCTTGATTTTTCTTTTGTTACTCATCAGCATCTCATGTAACTTGTACAATTTTGGAATTTGAGAACTGTACTGTCCAAAGATCTGTTCTGTATTTTGTGTATTTTAATTTCTGAGAGTAAGAGATGGGAACTTTGCTTAAAAGATTCTGATGTCTTTTTTTGTTTTAAACAAAATACAATTTTGGATTTTCTGTTTAAATTATATACCTATAATAGTTACGGTATTATTTTGCTATGTTTGTAAGTTCCTAAGTAAAAGCAAGGTTGCTTTTGTGTTGAAATTAGAGATACTTTATTTCTTCCATTTTACTATTGCAAGGTATTTTGGGTTCTCTGTCTGCTACTGCAGCACTTTGTATCTGAAATAGCTCTTCAGTCATAAACTGAGTTTTTTTTCTGTTGCACCAATAGTCTTGTAATCTCTGGTGTAGTTATTGTTGAGGTTTGAAGAGAAACTCTGATCTTGGTTGCAGCAGTGCAAGTTTGGCATAGTGTTAAGTTTCAAGTTACTTTGTGCTGCAAAGAAAGGCTGTGGTTGTGAGCATGCACAATTCCATCCAGTTCAGTTAGATAAAGCTTGAAAGGGCAGTAACAGGTATGGACTGATCTCTTGTCTTAATATGGAGAACGGAACACCAGCTTCTGGATTTCAGAGAATGCTGCTTGTATGGTTTTGTAGAGGAAAAACTAAATGCATATGGAAAGAATTAGTTATATGACATTAAATGGGAACATAGTGCAGTTTTCTGTGCTCAGAAACTCAACCTAATAATACTTAGTTGGACTTTGATAAGGTTTTCTATTATTTACCATGGATATACTGTTTTCTGGAATGATCAGAGAGAAGACTAAAATCACAGTTACACCAAATTGTTTAATTTTGCTTTTCTACTAGCCGTTAAAAAAAGATAGGATTGGCAATTTTGTGCCTGTGCTATATATTTATTCACAAAAATTAGTTAGCTTTCTGAGGAATTGCAGAAAAAGGCAAAGCTTTGTTTTATAGAAAGAGTAGTCAACCTGCATGAAGCTACTTTCATCATTGGAGTTTTTGTTACACACTGCAATATCTGAAATGGTGTATTCTTTTTAAACTTTTTCAAGCACTGAAACTGTAGTTTTAAGTATCATAGTTGGACCTCTCATATTTCAAACTCTGGTTTAGTTGGCAGTTTGCTCACTATCCTTTTTCCTTTTGTGGTACATCAAGATATTTCAAAAAAATATGGAAGGACAGGTTGGCTTCTTGACAGGGTTTTGATGGAAAATTTCCTTAAGTTTATTTGGCTTTACATTTTTAGTCTGGAGACTTTGCCATAGGCAACCAATGTACAAAGTACCTGTAATGGCAGCTCTACATTTAGCTGGCAGCACAATGGTATAATCTGCAAACATTCAGCTTGCATTAAAAAGGAGGAAAATGCTTCTTTCATTTAGGTTTTGAAGGGAGGTGTTGTATTTGCAAGATCAACCTCGTAGTATAGAGTTCTGGATTATTTTTGTCAGTACCATTGAGGTTACAGAATCAAGTTTTCAAAAACTGCAAGTTTGTCTGTCAGCCCCAGTTCTTACAGCTCAGAAGAGCCACTCATGAACTCCACACTGAAACTCTCTCTCTGGCTTTTTAAGTCTTCTTAAGCTTGTAGTGTTCCCTCGAGGGGAGTCACCTGAAGGGGACTCTTCTGCCATTGAGACCCCAAGTCCTGCTTGGCCTACGTTGTGCTGCTTCCTACCTGGTATGCCCTCACTGAACACAGTGCTAGCAGGTATTGGCAGTACTGCTGCCCGAACCAGGGTGCTGCAAGGCTGTGTAATGATGGGGGAAAAAATGTTGACCTGTGAAAGGTGGTCTGCTGATTTGAGAGGCTAAAAGGTTTTTCTGTAGATGTGTTCTCACAGCATTGTGAGTCTGGTTAGGCAGGGGAAGAGATGGTTCTCTTTATGGACAATAGTAGTAGTCCGTAAATGGAAAGGCCTGAGAGGGAAGAGGCACAGTGACAATGATGTCTAGTCAATACAGGTCAGATTTTACTATCCTGGAGAACCAGATATCCAAATTCAAATGCATCAGAGTTTGGACTTTTAGCAGCAGTGAGAAAGCTAATTGTCTGTACTGGTTTAGGAGTTCGCCTGTATTTAATTACAATTCTGAAAGCTCTCTAATACATGGAAGTATTCTGTTGTTATGATTTGTTTGAATATTAAAAAAAAGAGGGAAAATATTTGTATCTTTCACCTCTCATAGCAAAGGAAAAGAATGAGTGGTAAAGCTAGGTTAAAATTAAAGTGAGGAGTCTCACACACTCAGCTGCGTATACAAGGCTTACCAGATTACAAAAAGAAATCTAATATGTAGTAATGGTGTGCTGCTCAATTTCACCAAAATTTTTACTTCCTGCCTCCAAAAATCTTGAGATATTTTAAAGTACCTGTATTCTGAGTTCATGTGGTTTACTATCTGACATGGGAGACCAGATTATTCTTGGGTCATATTTTTGAGATTTCCCCTCCAACCATAAGGATAAGAAATATGTGTTTACATGAAAGATGAGAATATAGTGTGATTTCTTGACTTAAAGAGTTGGAACTTTAAGGCAGACATAATATCTCACATTCCCATGATAAAAAATAGCCAACAGTAAATTTAGAAGTTAAAAAGTAAAATGACAAAGGGAAGGAAAGGGAATACAGTACTGGAGCATCCCATATAGGTTATAAAACAGTTGTTTTCTCCTGTTGTTGAATGTGATAGATCATTGGGGTTCAAAACTTCATTTGTATATTGTGTTTATGTGTTGTTTAGTTTACCATAAGAAAATGTCTGTTGCATAGAGATTACAATCAGACATACTCAACTACAGGGAAGCCCTCTGAATTTTACTAATTTTTGGGACAAACACTCGGTCTGCTTGCGAGACATAATAATTCAGTTTTGTATCGGGCTTTCAATACTGTTTTATTGTTTACTTGAAAATAGGACTTAATCATCTTCTAAAAGAAGATTATATTTTCAAAGGCTTGCATTTCTGCTTGCTTAGTCAAAGCAGGTTATTTGATGGGTTGGACTGTTATTTATAACAATTTCCTTTTTTAGCAATAATATGAAAAAGAGAAATTACATCCATATCCTGCTCCAGGATTATCCTAAAGGATGGGGGTTCATTTCAGGGAGCAGTTGTAGCATTCTTGAGAGTGAATGGACACTTGGGTTCACTGTGAGCCAGGAGTTGAGAGCCTGCACATTCTGACAGAGTCCCTGGCAGGATCAGGCCATTCAGGTTGCAGGATTGTGCTGGTGTAGGGCTGACTGTAAAACCATAGGTTGCTTCCTGATTAGATTTTAATTTATTATTTATTTATTGTAAACTTCTTCGATAAAAGGAGGTGCTGTACCTTTAAGTAGCACATGCCGTCTAACCATCAACAGGCATCTTTTGCAAGCTGCTTCAGCCTGTTTCTCCAATCATGCCTGCCTAAGTCAATAACGCATTGCCAAACCTCCTTGTGCATTAAAGGTTACCGTTTAGCTTGTTCCATGAATCACAGCAGATGCATAACTTGGCAGTGACCATTTCTGTCCCTCCCCTTCTTTGCTTTATACTGACTACAGCCCCCCAGCTCATTGCTGGCTGAGCCCCCTCCCCCAGCAGGGAGAAGTCATTACATGAAGAGATCAACTTACCAGTTGTCTTCAGAGCAGTGGCTGAGAGCAAAGCTCCTGGTCGTACAGTGAGTGCGATAGAAAGGGGGAGAGGGAGAAAGTAGTCGTACCTAGAAGAACTAAGGGCTGTGATACTGAGACACAAGTGCATCTGCTAGCTGTTAGTACTTGGCAGAGGGTTTTCTCCTCCAGGGTAGCTCTAACTTTGGGTAATTATGTTTGTCAGCTACCTGATACTAACGTTGCTCTGCTTTCAAACAGCAGAGTTAGCAAGACCTGGCGGTAAGGTAAGCAAAGTATAATGTCTTGTCAAAAATCGTCTTGTCAGAGTTGTATTTTCTTCCTATCTATTAGGACAGATTGTGAATGATTTTCATGTTGCTAGGCTCTTTCGAATTGCATTGTTTGCTTCATCTGTAAAAAGCTGTTGTTTTGCTTTGGTTTAGTTTTGGGGGTTTGTTTTGTTTTGGGAGGTTTTGTTTGGTTTTCTGTTGGTTTGGGTTTTTTTGTTGTTTGGATTTTTTTTTTTCACAAGGTACTAAGGGAAAGTAGTTTGAAAGTTAGCTTCTTTTGATACACAGTATGCTTTCTGTGAGAGATGACTAATTAGTGAATTTTTCTTTACTAACAAAGAAATATGATACTCTTTGCAGCAGTATATGGTAGTGTTCTGTTTTTCTACAAAAAATGTGCATGACTGAAGAAGTTTTTACAAAGGATATATTTTGGGGATGTGAGCATGTAAAAACTCCAAGCTCCATTATTTTAATAACATTATTTTTGTGCAAGTATATGTAATTTTTAATATGTGGCAGGGCAGAAGGAACTTTATTTCTGAAAAATGTGTGTCATATCATTAAAGAGTGACTTTATGCATTCTTAGGATGAGAAATCTTAAGTAATGGAATAGAACAGCCCTTGCTACGCTCTATAAAGTTGCTACTTGATTAACAAAGAGCAATTTTCCAGATTTTTGTTCTCATCAGAGCAGTTTTTCATCAAGTTCTTATTTCATACCAAAGCAAAAAAATTTCAGCTACTCATTTGTCACTTAGGAAATACTTCATCAAGCATAGTACTATTAGATACAAAATATTCCATCTAACAAAGTTACTAGCAGAAAACACATTTGATACTCATTCTTCCTCGCACTAACTGAAATGTGATGTATAGTTTTAAAGGCATTTTAAAGGGATCGTTGCATAGTTTTCTCCCATAACATGCCTTCCTTAAGTAAATCTTTTTAAAACAGTGATTCTGCTTTAGAGCTTTGTCTTTTGTTAGCCCTGTCATAAGTTTTATAGTAGCCTAATAAAGTCCAGAGCAATTACTTTCCCTGGTAAAAGAAAGTGGAAGTGAGCTGGAAGAAACACCTTGTCCTATGGTGTGTGGTTGACACTATCTGTAGCTTTTATATCTAGATATAAGCTGTATTTTGCTTTCAGGGTGTTTAAAAAGAGAAGTTGTAACAGTTTTGATTCAAGAAAACGTCTTTTCACGAAATCTTGTGCTGCCTTTGATCTAATTAAAGCAGGGAAAGTTTTCAGGAGAGTCTCAGGGAATTTAAATGGATTGATGATCAGAACTGGAAGCTGATCATTGCCCTCTAGTTGTCACTGAAGTTTTTAAACTTCCTGGTTGATTTTTACTGAGCACAGAAAATGATAGATGGACTCACCTTGTCCAGACTGAGGGACCTTAAAATGTGTGGTGGCTCATATGGAAAATATTTCTGTCACCACTGCATGCACATGTGGTCTTCACAGATCCATATAAAGAACAAATCTAGAGCAGCAGCAGTGTTGCCTGCCAATTATCCTCGTTAGCAAGTAAAATAAAAGCAATGCTGTGTTCTTACCTGGAAATTAAATTCTGCAGTAAAAGTGCAATGTGGAATGTTTTCACCCCGAGATCTATATGCCAAGTACTTTAAACTGTACTGTTCTTCGTTTTTCAGCTAATACAGCAGACAGAATATGAAAAATGGGCTGTTACTTTATCTTAGGTTCTAGGTTTTAGTGGGTAGTGAGAAATTTTCTCCTTTATTATATTCATGTGGCTAATTTTGAAAATTATATAATAAAAGCATATTGTGTCTGCTATTATTAATATTGTAATTCTTTACCCTGTATTGTAAGAGACCACCCGATAATCTTGTGCATTTGTCTGCTCCAGGTGCAGATCCTTGGCTACATAAATATTATTTCTCTAGGAAATTACTTGGTTAGGATTTTTCCCGTGGTGGACAGACAGTGAACTGAAGACAGGGAAAATAAGCAAGAAGCCATTTTTAAAAGGAACGTGTATTGTAATTTTGTGCTCCTTTCAACTGTTCTGTTTACCTCTCTGAATATTGATTTATAGGTGTGTATTTTTAAAACTTTTGCTCATAAAAGTGTCAGTTTGTGATAGATTATAAAGTCAATGGGAAGGTGCTTTTCTTACCAGCTTGCTCTCTCTCTGAATTTTAATGCTGCAGCACTTTGACCATTCAAGAAATAGAAAATTACAAAAATCCAACTGTTACGTTTTTACCCTTATAATTCTTAAGGAACCCCTAACACTTGTTCTAATGTGTGTATAATTGTATTCTGCTTTTCATTTGTTGTTAAGGAACAACTTGGCATGAAGTCAGTAAAACTGCATAGCATCACTTTTCCGTTCAGGAGGGAAATAAGGTTGGATAGCTTTGCAACTTACACCACGTTTGCAGTGGCCAAGACCAAAGTTTTTTTGTGTGTGCTGCTTAGGAAATGAGCATGACTCTCTTCATCCATAGCTGGAAGCTCTAGCTGGTACCTCCTCCAGGATCAGCCTTGCTAGAGGGGCACAGTTCAGCTTCCTTGTCTCTGTAGTGTCCAGGAACAGTTGTCCTCATCAGCAAACTACTGCTATCAAGACAAGATTCCCTTTCTGGCCAAAAGAAAATATACTAAAAAGTTAAATGAAAATGAACACTTTTAGCACTGTCTTTGTAGGTAAACTGATTTTTTTCATACCTAAAAATAGATAGATTGTTTTGGTTTAAGAGGAGACTAAAGGGAGTTTCTATTAGACCTGAACCATTTCTCCCATTCCTAATTATTATCTTTTCTACCTTGTTAAAGACCTGTGATCCTTTTAGTAACCTTGAAGTTGTGATTTTGTTTCTACAACTTTGTGCATATATGCATGCATATATATGTATAGAGTCAATTCTATGCTCTACTGAGTCGTGGAAGAAAAACCTTAATAATAGAGCATTTCAAAAATCACCTTCAGGGTATGTGTTGCCCTGTGTAAAATTCTTTCGCGCCTGCCCACATGGTTTCTGAGGTTAGCTGGGGAGTAGAGTTCGTCCCAGCATTGGAACTTATTTCCATGTGGTACAATATGAATGGAGCTTTCCCTTGTTGATCTCAGACTGCTTAAGCAAGAGAGGGGGAAAAACCAAACAACCGAAAACCAAACTACTTGAGGTCTTGGCCCTTTTGACACTGTTTCTTGACTGACTTCTTTTTTCTTGTCAAGGAAGAACTCTCTTTTTTTCTGACTTGAAGAAAAATTTCTGACCTTACTCAGCAGAATCTTCCAGTGTCATATAGTCAAACCTGATGCACATGTGGCAAATGGTGTGAAGAGGCATGGGGAGACAGCTGATGTGCAGGTCACACAAAAGTAGGCTAATGAAACTTCAGTACATTTCTGTGGAAGGACAGTGTGGAGAATGAACATGGAAATGCTTACACTACATGACTGTTAATGATCCTCATTTATTACATTCAGCTTTACATTACCAGCCATACTGGCATGGCCTTAATTACTGTTGTTTCTGTGGATTTTGTTGTCTTCACTTTTCGTATCCTTATGATAGTCCCATGAAGTAGGGGAGTACTGTTAGAAATTCCTGGGCCACAGAGGTAAAATACCATTGAGAAGCTGTCAGTAAGAACAGCTTTTAGATATGCTTGACAAATCAGCCTTTCTAGCACCTTGATAGTTTTGTGTCCTAGCACTGTCTCAAAGAAACCTTGGTATGACCAGGAAATGAACTAGTTAACCTATGTCTGCTCAGTCACCAGGCTACAGTTACTGATACAACTTCTTCAATTATAGGTAGGGAGCACATATTACCCAATAAAACAAGCGTTTCCATCTCTGACTTTCATGAGGCCAGCTTATAAGAAAACATAATTTCTCCCATGGACATACTGACAAAAACAATTTCTTATCTCTGTACCTGAGGATTCCCATCTGCAAGCCAAGGTTAATAGGGCTTCCATTGATTTTCCTGAGAAATTGATACATCACCTTGACTATATTTTCCTATAAAATATCACCCTTAACCCTTCTGATTATGAAGCATGAGAATGTTTGAGAGCCTTTGTGGACTAGTAACTAAGGAGGGATTGAACCATTTATTTATTTAGAATACATAAAAGAAAGCTATTTGGATTTACTTTACCTTATTCTTGGTTAGAAAAAACAGATGATAATTTACATATGGCAGTAATTGCTGCCATCACCAGTAGAACATTTGAAAGTGAGACATACCATAGTTGAAAAATAATCCTGTCAAGTAAATACATAGAGATGTGGCCAAATTATAAGAATATGCTCTGTATTGCTGTTGCTGTAAGTACTACAGAACAGGTTTATTTGACCTCTGCCATTCTTGCCTCACTCTTCCTAGCTTTATTGTCTGTCTCAACTGCAGTATTAGTAACACAACTCTATTTTACTTTAAAATTTTTTGAGGTAAACCTAGTATAGTAGGATGTTCAATTTAAAGTTAATTACATTCTAGCAAAATGACTCAATGTATTCTCTCACCCTTTGTGATTAGGTGGAATAAATGTTCTTCCAATGTTCTTCTAAAGATTTCTTAGGGGCTTTTAGTTCTTTCTATACAGCATATTCTTGCCTATTCTTATGGGAAAGACAGGAGGACTGAAAGATTAGCAGAGCGGTGTATACTCGCTAAAGTCTGTAAGGATACTCCTTAATAGCTCTCAAATCATAGGCCTAGATCCAAAGCCTTTTGACTTTGGGCTCTGGTTCAGGCTGTTCTGAGCTTCTTGTTCCATGCTATAAACATCTAAAAGACAGATTGAGTGCTACAGTAATTCCCACAGTAATTGCAGCATCATGCTCAGTCCTATTTAGTTAAGCTAAATTCATTAAGTCATTACCAAATAAATGGTTGTGTGTGATAGATGAGCTAATTTGTTTCTTAGGCATGGTTCATAGACCATTTTCTGGAAAGCTGTCCTAGAAACTTGTTGGATTACTTATTAGATAGACATATGTTTTAAATAATTTACCAGGAATTTTGCACCTGGAAATATTATTTTACCTAGAAACTGAAAGGTTGCAAAATACTTTCTTTATTGTATTTCATTGTCAGTGTCACTTCTCTTATTTTACATTATTTCTTTGCTTGTTGAAGCAATAATTCACTTCAATGCTAATGAATGTATTTTTACCACTGTAATGTAAATGGTTTTTCTTCTGGCACAGAGAGTTTATCTTGAATTTCTTAGAATTTTAATATTTGTTCCAAACATGCTGAGCATATAAATGGAGCAATGCGTTTAGGGGGCAGGTAGTTTATATTAGGACGTATTGAAAGGTGTTCACTAACAACAGGAAAGGGGCAAATAAAATCTAGTAAGTAAAGTAAGTCTCTGTAATTGTTTTTAAATCATAAAAGTCATTGTATAAATAGGTTTTTTCTTCTAAAGAAGACTTCTTTGGTTTTCCTATCTCTTTATGGTAATGTTATAAGACTGAATTTTTTTGTAAGTGCTCTGATGTATAATAGGGCACAGGAATGTGTTCCAACACTCATAAAATCTTTAATTAAAAGAATGGAAATTCTTGTAAACTCCTGGTGGTTGCCTTTAAGTAATATCACTTCTTAAAACACTTTCCCCTCCCCCTACACACACACCCCCAGCATCTGAGATTATCTTTCATTTTATGTACAGCACTGTTACATTCTGCATGTGGATGGTGTACACATTTCAAGGAAACTAGTTGATTAATAGAATTACCTAGCCTCTTGCCACCGGGGGCATTCTGGAAATGAGACCTGGCACACAAAAGTGGCTATGCTAAGTAACTAAACAAATGCCCTGCTGTTAACTTTGCTACAGGCTTTCCTGCAGCTATACCACTATAGATGGATTACTTGCAGTGCTCACTGAGCTGTGACTCAGAGTGGGTGAGTCAAGAGTTGGAGGGAATTATGCAGTGATCAAGAACGTGAAGCACAATTTCACTGCATGATTGAAAGGCAGTGGATAGAAGGGGACTGGTATGTGTCACACACATCCCCGTCCTTACGTGATCTGTAGCTTTCTTGCTCCTTCCATATTACTTGCTGTTCATCACTGCCAAAAGGACAGCAGCAGGGATCAAACATCATTCGCTGGTGTGTTTAGGGACCCAAAGGCACCAACACAGCAATTATATCACTCACAGCAGCTACGTTGCTTCTCTTTAAAGACTCCTTCTAAATGAGACACATGAAAGTGGAGCATGAGAGAGTATTAAATTAAAGGTTTGCCTGTGTATGTCATTGCCTGAAGCTGTCAATCTGTTTCTTCATGGGTTACAGGTATTTTTTTTTCCCAGTGTGTGGGTTGTGAGGAAGGTTTTATCAAGAGAGAAGTTTTTGACAAATTTCCACACCCACCTATTTGGCAGATGCAAGAGAGTGAGGTCAATTAGGAGTCAACAAATTAATCCTTCCAACCATAACTGCTTTTTGACTGCAACATAGTGTTTGCTTCCATTTTTCATGAGATTTCTTCCCAGAATGTCATGGTGGTGGGAATAAATCCTTTAATGTTTTTGACTTAAAGAAAAAATCCCTTTGTTGTTGAAATATGTCAGTTAAAGACCACCGCTTTCATCAAAAATGTAAAAGTTGTTTTAGAACTGTTTTTTGAAAAGATACAGACTAATATGTAAGTCATCACAGGTAAAGGATAGCCTAGCAGTAGAAAGCTTGGTATTTTAATACAAGATTACCTCCTTGCTCCTTGGAAGTTGAAATTATAAAAGCAGTAGTAAAAACGTGTGGAAATGCTACATTTTAATCCCAACAGTTAATAGATTTACCACAAGGAATTACCCTTGCTAAAGAAAGATGTCTTCTTTCTTTTAATGTAAGGATTTCAATATACTTTTGAAACAAGTTTTAAGTAACTGCTGCAGAGACTACAAAACCACATTTGATAACGTTCAGTGTGTGGAGGGTATATTAACATCTGTACATGAATAGAGCGTTTGAAACACGTGCTGGGCTCTTGCTTGTAAGTACTTGAAAACTGAGATTTATTTAGTGTTCAAATGAGCAGGTGATAGTGAAATATTCTAGCCAGGGGCACCAACTGTTTTGATGTTAGCTATGAGCCAATATCCTCTAAAAAAGCACAAGGACACGGGATAACTATATAAATGACTTATTTCCTCATTAAAAGGAAAATTCTTTGCTGAAATGGTAGAATTATGGTGTTTGAGCCAATCTATTGACCTGAAGACAATTTTCTTAAGTATTTGCATATATATTTTGATACTGATAACCTCAGGCACAGATTTTCTTGGTACTGTGGAGGAACTGGAAGAGGGTAAGCAGTAGGGGCATAGTAGCTCCATGCCATTAAAGATAGGACACACACATCCTGCTTGTGACATGAGGTCATTACAACATCATTTGCTCTGTGGCTGCATGTCAGCCTTTTGAAATTTTCCAGTACTCAGGTGAGTGTCTAGTATTTCAGGATTAATTATTCAATGTTATCCGCAGGCTCCCTGATAGAGCACACACCAAACGCTCATATTGTTACATTCATTGAGTTACTTGGTTATCAGTGATGTGATGGCACTGGGAAGAACAATGTATGACCAAAGAAACCAGTAATTAAGAATGATCGATATGAGAAACAGAGATATTTCTTAAACTGTTTTATTATGGTTTAGGATATTAACAAAACTAAAGCAAAGCAAAATGATAAGCATTTCCATTATCAGACTATCCTGATAGTAGAAGTAAGAAGATACGTAATGCATGCAGCTATCATAGTGTGGCTATTGGGGATTACCTCTGGTAAGACCAAGTCAGCAGAGACTGGGTTGTGTCCTGCTTTTTCTTCCTGAGTGACCAGCACTTCTGATTGTCAGATGAGAGTGAGAAGTACTAGGAGTGACAACTAGTGTCGTGATGCTTTATTTGTAGTGGTAGAAATCAGTTCCTAACCACATAAAAATGGTTAATAACTAAGTAAAACTATGCTTAGGGTTCAAATAAAGGTAAACAATCATAATAACATATTAATCTAATTTATTCTGAGTAGTTTTATTTTTAAGTGTACTCACTTCTCTTTACATAGCTGTGTCAATACCAAGAGGCTTTAAAGGAACCTTAGTCTCAGTGAGAATCAGGCCAAGAATCTATCAAGTACAGTTCTGTTTTCTTCTTTGTCCTGACTCCTAACAAACTACCCAAAGATCTCGCTTTTTCAAAGGTGGTAATAAATGTTATTTGTTAAATGTGTTTTTGGTTTTTTTCTGTCCATAATTTTTGCTTTAGTAGTGGATGCATTGAGTCATTAGGCTAATTTTGTCATTCTCACTGCAGTAGATTCTGCTGGTGAAAAAAGAACTGTCTAATTTTGCAAAGGCAGTTTTAGGAAAGAAGAATCAGTAAATATCTGTTTACAAGACAAGATACGGTGTACTGAAAAAGTAGCTGTTACTTGGAAAAATCTAATAGGTTTTTCCATGTTGTCAGAAGTCAGTGTTGTGATGCACAGAAGTCCGTTAGTCCTTGGAAGGAATGGCAGTTGGTGTAGCTCCAGCTGTATATGCAGCCATTCATTTTAAGAATTGATTGAGAGCAGATGAGATCAAAAGTTAACATCTGCAGCTGTTTCCAGCTGCTAAATAAGCATTAAAGAGCTGGTGAAACTGTATTTTACTGAAGGAGAAACACTTCAGAACTTGAAAGAACCAATTTCAATGCTTATAGCACTGTTCTTGCTCAAGTTTCAGGACTGGGTTCTCTCTGTTGAAGAGAAAACTGGGAATACCTAGCAAGCAAGTTTAAAATTTGTAGAACTTCCGCATCTCCCTGTAAAGAATAAGAAGTGAGTTCTTGGATAACAAACTGGTGATGCTCGAAAATGCTAATACTTCCACTTCAAGTCAGAAGGAAATGACTACTTTATCATAAACAGTTTGGCAAAGTTTCAGAAAGTAAGAAGTGAACATTATTGCTTAAAACATTGTTTGCTTTAAGAGGATTTGGCCATGGATCTATAGGAAAGGAAGGAAATGACCTGAAAAACAACCAGCCTTCTCGAAATTATTGGAGACTTCATTAGGTGGACATTGCAGGGAAGCAAAAGTGGAGGATCAGCATTGGGAATGTCAAGGAGAAGTCTTGGCTCAGATGAAAGCCAAATTGTCACTGATTTAAAACTGTCATAAATGAGGTTTCATTTTCGGCAACTCTGGATTAGGAAAGACATGACATTAACCAAATCCTGCTGCCTTGATTAGATGCAAGTTTTTCTATATACATAGTATAAATATCTGTACAATGGCTGAATTGTAAATGCATTGGTTGGGAAGATCTGGAAATAAATGTGGTACCCTGCAACACAAGGAAGGAAAAAAAACATCTGGTGTGGGGCATATCTAAAAATAGTAAGAGCTGACTAAACTGTGCAAGCAATTTTAAATTTTAGAATGGCAGTGCTAAAATTCAGGAAAAATGTCCCTTTTTCATTCATAAAAGTGTTGTGACATAACAAATTTTTCTTTAAATCCAATGTTAAAATTTCAAAAGATGGAGACTGGTGAATGGTCTGGGTGTAATCCAAGGAGTGTCCAGGGATGCGCCTTCTACCAGTTAATCACATACAGCTCTGCCTGGTTAACAGCATTCTGCCATTGGGCAGAAGAATTTCAGTCTGGACATTTAATGAAACCAGTCTCATGGAAAGTTAGGTTATAAGCTAGATGAATGTTTAATTAGTAATACTACATGGGGGGAATGTGTTATTTCAGCCTTATCGTTCCTCTTTTTTCCAGATGGTAAATGTTCTCGTAGGGTAGAACTGCCGTGTGCCATCATGGGTGGTTAGTGTAAGTTTTTCTGTCATCATATGTCCGTACTGTATTTGATGAAGTCTTTGTATATGGTTTCAAAGGGCTTGCAATAGATGAGTTCTCAGGCCAAGTCAAAGACCAAAAGCAGTATTTTCCAGTTGTGTGTTCAAGAAAAATAAGAATATGTGATTAAGTCCTAGGACTTTGTAGTATTACAGCAATTATTGCAGATTATCTCAGTTCTCCTTTTTTGGAATTTGTTTTTACCTCTTTTTATTTTTTTTTATCTGTCTTAAGTACAAAGGATGTTTATGTTTAAGGGGAAAGATTGTGTCAGTGTTGTGATTGTTTTCTTAGTAGTCGTCCTGTTTGGTAATCACGACAGTTACAGTAACTAGTGGAGATTATAACTTCTAACTCTTCAGCATCAGCTGTGATTAAAATGAAACAATATACTACTTAAGTTTTGGTATGCCTTTATTAGAGACATACCCTGTTCAGCAAAGTACTTGAATGTGTTCACAGCTTCAAATGTGTGAGAAGTTCCCTTGAAATAGCATGCATGAGTTTCTTGCTCAGATAGGACCATAGTGAGTGTTACTTTTTGAAGATAACAGGAATTTCCACACAAGGCAATGGATCCATGTTTCCAGCAGTGTTAAGACCACAGTGTTACTGGCAACTGAGGAAAAGTTAGAAATAAAATTAATTATGTGGGACTTGCAAACATAATTGTAAAGGATTCTTTCTAAGTGTGTATTCCTTGAGACCCGGATTTTGTGGTAAATGACATCTTCAGACATAGGAGGTTTATGAAAAATTTATTAGGTCAGGAGTTCCTGCTGGTGCAGATACAGAGAAGTAACATTTTTTGCAATTGAATAGTAGTACTGAGATTAATAATGAAGACGTTGTTAAGAGGGACTTTGTAGTGGTGTTTAAAAATGAAGTCATCGCCTCTGGTCTTCATGTTTAAAAAAAAGTCTTCTCTTCCTCAAAGAAAAAAAAAAGTCTCAAAGCTACTCATAATAAGCCTAACCCAAAAACAGGGAAATAAACAAGATGCATATTTTTTGTGAATTTGTCCAATAGTTTCCTCAGTGTCTTAGTATTATAAAGTATTACCTTCATGAAATTACTTCTTTTATACTTGTATCCCTCAGTGTCATTGTCATCCATATCCCGTTCCTTCACATCCTGGGTGGGAGGTGGGAAGGGAAAAAAGAGGCATTTGCCATGATTTGGTTTAAGTCTATGAGAATATTAAGCCTTTGTCTCAGAGATCAAGTGATGTCTAATTAGCACCGTTAATCCATTATTCACTCACTGAATTGTTAAACTTACAGATATGAAGAGGTAGTTAACTTTTTACCCAATCTGAAATCATTCTATGATAACTACCTGATAATTACAGACCTCTGAGACATCATTGCTGAGATGCTTCAGAGGGTTACAGTGATGATGGTAAAAGGATTAAAAAGTCTACCATAGCTTGGGGCGGGGTATGTACATCTATTTGAGGGGGAGTGGTTTGGGCGGGGTTTTTTGTTTGTATGGCTGGTTTATTTGTTTGAACATTCAGGACTTCTGGAGGACAAGAGTAAAAATTCAGAGCGCTATCTAGCTGAAGACATACTTTTTTAGGTGCAGTTTACCTCCTATAGATTTTGGTTTCACTCTTCTGTTGTTAATGGTTTTATAGGCAAACAGGCTGACAGCAGAGACATTTTCTTCAATGCAATAAATACCTGTGGGGTTTTTTCCTCCTATAAAATTTGGTTAAAGATTGAATCAAAATTTTGCATTTTAATTTACTAATAGCATACTTCCATTTAGAAATCCATAGATACATAAACCAAAAATTAAGTGAAGTCTTCATATTTGTTATGCTTGAAAAGGTATCTCTTTCCTGAAGTTTTTGTTACACAGATGCAGTATTACAATGCTGAACTGTGAGAGATTCCTCTAAGCAGGAGGCATTGTAGTCTCTAAAGTAACAGGACCTGCAATACATACTACTTTCTTGTATTTCTGTTGTTTGGATATGGTTATTTTGATAGGGTATCATACCCTAACATTTACTTCAAAACAGATTCTTCTAACAAAAATAATTTGTTGGTCCTCGTAGTGTCAATCAAATCAAGCTCTGTGGCTGTTTGTTAAAGATCAGGTGCTATGGAGAGGATTAAATATGACAACTTTTCATACAAGTGTTCTGGTTGGTAACAAGCACTTTTATAAGTAAGATTCAGATGTAAGTAAAGGTCTAATGAAAATGTGAAACTGATAATAGCTTTTACATTTGTCACATTCGGTAAGTCTTACGGTGTTTTAATTCAACTTGTTGATTACATTCCACTTCTATCTTAAGATATTTGGAGCATACACATGCAGTTAAGCCCTAAAAGTGTAGATCATTGCAATGAGATTTAGAGAGGCCTACACAATTTTCTTAGCTAATTTATGTAAGACATTTCATACTTACTTGTTCCAAACATATCATTTTGCTGGAGTTTTTCTGTTTGGTTGCCTATGGGGATGTTTACATAGAGGTATACTTCCCTTATGTATCTCTCCCTTTTGTCTGCTTTCAATTTTACGTATAAATTATGGATTTACGAGTTTGAAGCTGTTTAAACCATGAAGAGTTAATATAACTGTAATAGTGATACACAGTCGTTCTAGAAAATGAGTAACAACTGGTTTTCTACTAAAAAAAAAAATCCTATCCACGTGCTTATCAGTTTATAGATAAGAGGTGTATATATAGATTAGAGGTGTATATATAAATGCAAGCATTTAGTGTCTTTGTGATCTCTTTGCATTTCATCTGAAAATACAAGTTTTAAAATAATACCTGAATCAGTCAAAAAAAGCTATTTTTCATTCATTCTTCTGTAAGTTGTTATTAACAGTGTCCTTGATGTGCTATTGGTATTTATTGTGTCCCTGACACCAG
The DNA here is from genome assembly GCA_013400195.1 of Aramus guarauna. Taxonomy (NCBI): domain Eukaryota; kingdom Metazoa; phylum Chordata; class Aves; order Gruiformes; family Aramidae; genus Aramus; species Aramus guarauna. The sequence continues at coordinate 362,196 of VXBL01007578.1, forward strand.
AGAACATGAACTACTCATGTTAATTCTATTTTTATAGCATCTTTTGGATAGAAAATGTAATATAATCTTGCTTCTAAATACACAATTTTTAATGGATTGCAGCCTTAATGTGTATTTGTATAAGCTGCATAAAGCCTGAACTGCAGGCCACAGTTCGTGAAGTCACATCATCAGTTGTAGAATAGTACCAGATGCATGTATTGCTTTAGCAGTTGGGTGGCTGGCTTTTTCTCATTTTTTTTGTTTTATTTTTCTTTTTTATATCTATCCTGTGGGGTGGTTTTTACTAGGGATTTGTTGAACTTTTCAGAAAATTCAGAAGTCAAACTAAACTTCATGTCCTTGAAGCTAAGTAAACTAAATTTTCTCCCTGTTATTTTTAACTTTTAAGTACTTTTGCTGTTTTGTCTAGACAGAAAATAGAAGCATCAGTAGTCATACTGGAATATAAGTTTAGACTTGTCCTCACAGGTAAGCATGTCCAAATTTCTGTTGCAGGTCATCTTATCTTATAATCTGTCTTTGAAACCTGACAATTTCTGTCTTTGTTCCTTTTTCCCTTTTTTTTTTTTTTAA
>VXBL01007578.1:362814-377815 GCA_013400195.1 Aramus guarauna
CCTTTTTTTTTTTTTTTTTTGCCTTCTGTCCTTCAAGGTTCTGAGATAAGTGGTTAAATTTAGGAATATACTTTTTATTTGGAAATAAACCTACAAAACTTGGATAGTCTGAATATTTGACAATTTCACAGAAAATATGTAAGGTCATGAACACCTCTGTAAGGCCTTTTGCATTTTCTATTTAAAAATTGGAGTAATTCTGGAAACAGTTCTACAGTAGCAACTAGAGAGAAGGCAGGCTTCTGATGTTTTTTTTCTGATTGGAATGTCAGAATTGTTTTGCCAGCTTCAGTTTCTTCCTATCAATACATTAATTTCTGTAGCTGCTTCAGTTTTGATGGTACAGACTGACCCTGATTTAAGGGTTCTTTCCTATGTGGATCCCCTGTTGTCTAGTTAGATATTTCAAACAAACCTCTTCTGACATTGTGATGTTCAGAACAGATGATTTCTGTATGGGTGCTCTAATAGAGGTAAGATGGGCTTCTACTGTCAACTTTTTTCAGACTGGGAGTGCTTAGTAGGATTACTTCCTTCTACATAATGTCCTGTTGTCAAAAACTGTGGTGTGTGTGTCAAATATATAAGTAAGCCATTGAAGTTTTCAGTGTGTTTAAAACTGGTCAGATCTTAAAACTTCCTGTTGACTAGTTCCTGTTCTGCTATGTATTTCTTGTCTTGCCTTTGCTTGACTTAAGAAGTAGGAAACTTTTAGTAGTGTCTGTAGCTGCGTTAGTGTCACATAACTACTGCTCAGCCATAGGTATTCTTCCTTGGTAAACTCTGCTTCATGAGAATAACTGCAATCCTAAGGCAGATTGCTTTGCCTGGTTGACCTTACTTTTCTCACCTGTTAAAGAGGGATAACGCTAAATTGTTACATGGTGGAATGCCGACAATTATAGTAGTATGTCATGACATTCTGAAAATTATTTCCATTTTCAAGTCCTATATGTCCCTCATGTCTGTAATGTTCTATTCACCTTGACAAATTTACCTTCATCTGGGAATCCTGAGTTAAAATGAGGGAGTCCCAAGCCACAGGGCAGCATCAAAGTGTCCACAAATGGTCTTAAAAATTGCTGGTGTCACTAATCCCTTATTAGATATAATGAGGCCTTAAAATTTCTTTCTGAATTGCCTTCATTAACCTGAGTCCTGTGTAACTTGGAGAGGCAGATTTTAAATGTCTTTGTTAACATAGCAAGAGAGGTTATTAGAGGTTAATCCCTGAAGCATGACATTTTTTTATGCAGCTATAAATTTATTTGTGTATGTTAAAAATACAAATGGTTTAAAGTTCAGCCCTTACAGTCTGTCTGGAGCTTAACTCAATGCACAATCGTGGCAGATTTCCAGATGGTGATTGTGCCAGGCTACAGAGTTGGTTTCCCTGTAGTGGTAAAGCTGAAACCGTCTGACTCCACATACTTGAAGCCAGTTTACTGTTGAATTGGCAGCAGTTGTGGTCAGGCTTCAGTTTTAAGAAAATGCTTTATTACTTCCAAGTTTCCCTTTCAGTGAAGAACACTTTTAAGACCATAAAACTGTCTGTGTCTTTCTAAGATCTATCATGGCAACTTGATAGAATGGCATCTATTTTTCATCTGAACAGTTAGTGGTTTCCAGTTATGTAGAAGGCTAAAGTAGTAATATTTATTTGTCCTCTGACTCGTTTCTTGTTGCTGTAAGCTTTGCCCCTTCTGAAATGCACTGTTCTGCATCAGCAGTGTGGAGAGTTCAGCTCCTCTACTGTTTTTAAAACAGGTGAAGACAAAATTGATGGGAATATCTGCTGCAGCATAGTTCAGCACACTTGCCAGAAAGGAAGGAGAAAAGTGCCACAGAGGTTTAAACCTACTCTCTGTGTAAAGTGGCACAAGTTAATACCTTCTTCCCATCTTAATATCCCAGATAAAATCCATTCTCACTGTTTTTGTGCATTGTAACCGTGCATGCTAATCCATTTGCAGGACCACCTGACTTTACCAATTCCCTATTTTTGGTTGCGTTTGCCCAGATTTTTTGAGGCAAGTACAGCAGTGGCATTGTAACAGATTACCACATGTGGCTTCCTTCCCAAATGGAAAGCCAATGTGTTTGTTACCTTCTTTCAGATAAACCTGAGGGAGGTAATCCCTTCTGTTTCTGTTACTTGAAAATATTAAGGGTACAAAGATGACAGATTTCTTCTTACTGAAAACAACTTTTTGTGTGAGGAAGATGAGAATCTATGCCCGTATTACAGATCTGAACTTTTCTGGAAATAGATTTGCATCTATTTTTTCTGCCTTAAGTATAGTAAATTTAGATTTTGATACAAGACTTTGCTTTGGGTGAGGAATCTGGAGTTTTTCCCTTCCTGCAAGTCATGAAAGCCTCACAGTAGCAATAGCGTGGGAAGTGAAGGCAATCAGGTGGTAGCCCTGTGCCCCAAGATTTTGGAAGGTGAAAACACTCGCTAACTGATCATGAGACACAGGATTTTGGTGCAGGCAAGTCTGCCATTAATGTAACTCTTTGATATTTGGAATGCAGGCTTGTGTGGCCACTCCCCTGCAGCAAATCCTTCTGGTCTTCCACAGGCTTCTCTTGCAAAAGTCCAGCAACAACTTTTGTCCTATGTGATTGTCTCCCAAAGTGCTCTTACAAATCCAGATGTAAAGAGGCCTGCTGGGGTGCTGGGCAGGAACAAAAGAATAAATAAATAAAATTATTAAATAAGTTTTTAGGCCTTAAATGTTAGATTGTTAAAAAAGTAATCTTATTTCTGTATCTAGTGGAGTAAGACTGCATACGGTTCTGTGAGAATGATGGGACAATTGAAATATTTTTGTAGTTCATCCAGTTCCATCAGTTCATTAGAAAGATTTAAACTTTCTTTTGAAATGTACTGAATATGAGAAAAGTTGTTTATAAAACTTTCCAACTTCTTTACATATAACTTCTTTAGCTTTGAATTTGAATTGAGGACTTTGCAGCAGTTAGCAAGCCAGTTAATTTCTCTGAAGATCATGTGTAGAGAGTATTGCAGCTTACATAAATCTTTTTAAAAATACTGTGTGTGGTTGATACACAGGTGGGAATGCTTTGTCTTGGTTTCTTAGAGGTACAGAACAGAGAATACTGAGGAGACGTGGAAAGTTAGTATGCAAGAGATTTGTATCTGTTTCCTGTTACTTAAATTCTGCTGCCTCAGTGGAGCCCAAATCCTTAAATCTCCATTCAGGGAGCAAGGGAGAGGTCTAAATGTCTGTGATAGTTAATTTCAGGTAGCAGATCCAACTGTTTTACGTCCATACTGGCAGAGTAGAAGAATAGGACTTAAAGAATACCAAAAGGCAGAACTTAACACTATCAAAAAACATAATACTTTGTCATGCAGTGTTATCAAGGTCTCATGCTCAAAGTAAGCAAAAAAAGTTCAATTATTTAATTTTTCAAAAGTTGAGTTTTATGAGGGCAGGAAACCTATTTACAAATTTGAATCTCAAGCGAAAAGAGGGGATGGAAGGGAAACATGCAGAAGCAAAACAAAAAATGAAGCATGACACTTAAAACGTAGTCCTATAGAATGTTGAAGGTCGGCTAAAATTGGTTTAATGAAATTTCTGCTTCATTGTAAAGTTTTTGTTTCACTTCAGTTTGAACCAGTTTTTGCTCTTAAACCATTATTAAAGTTCCTACATCTGTTTTCTCACAATACTGATGGTATTTAGGGCTGTCCAAATCTGAGAACATAGACCAAATTCACACAGATTGCACACACTCATGTGTGAGAGAATATACTTACGCAGGCAAGTGTAGGCATGCTAAAGACACCTTGAAGACCCAGAATGGACATGTCACAACAGTGACATTCTACCTATTACATAACCGAGTGTTTCATTTTCTATGACGCATTTCTCTGAACCTAAATCCTTCTATATATCTCATATTCTCCACAGTTTTCTGGTGGGGCTATGAGACATATTGAAGTATCCCATGGGTTACAATAGGACACAGATAAGATAATGTACACTGCCTTAAGAAGAGCTTCCCACTCATGAGATATGTGGCTCTAAGCAGAGCTGCATGTTCGAGTAATCATTGCCAGCCTTTATTAGAGGAGTTTTTATTTTAGGTCCTAAATTATTTTTCATGATTGCTAAGTAAGAAGTTGTACTTGAAAAGCTGTAGCTGCACACAGAATTAGTGTCATCTTGGTCACTTATTTGTACAAGCCTTTCTCTATTCCTTTTGTCATATGTGTTCTACAGCATTAAGTCATATGAAATTATTAAGGTGCTCATTTGTACATTGTAAAGTAATTTATGATTTTCATGGCTGGAAACATGAGCTATTTACATGCAGTAATGACTTTCACTCACGTTCTCCTTCACTTACAGAGCCACTGCATATGTTCTCAGCCAAACCCAGCAGTTCTTAACCAGGCAAAACTCACTTCGCTGACTTCAATGGGAGTTTTGCCTAAGTAAAGACTGAAGAATTTGGATCACCAAGCTTAGAACATAGAGTTTTCTATAACCTTGGGCTGAATTGCACAGAAGACAGTGGGTGGGTGAAGGAAAAAGGAAATACACATTTTTTCTACAATAATTTCAGCCCTGTTAGTGCTGAAGTTAAAAGCATTCCTGTTGAGAAAGCCTGGTTTCTAAACTCTGCCAGTGTCTGGGGCTGGGGACATTAAGAATTACATTTGGAATTCTTTGTACTTTACTGCCAAGTTTAAGGAGATACTCTTCAATGAATTAGAGTAAGTATTAGTATGATCAGTGTTTTTGTCATGCGGTAACAGATGTTCTGTGAAATATAACTGTATTTGCTTTCTCTTGCTTTAAGTTTAAAAAAAAAGACTGGCAAATATCCCACAAATATAACAACCTTGACCCAAGTCCAGGAAACTTTTCTTTGTTTACCCAATACAATACATATACAAAAAGTCCATCTTAAAATTATTTGCAGCTTACAACTTCTTCTAAAAGTTTATCTAGTAAAATGCAGTTAGAACAGTTTTCCTTATCAGCGTTTACTGCTGAGATGCAGAGATGAGCATATAGTTTTTACACAGCAGTGCAAAATAAACTTTAAGTATTAACAAATCAGAATGCTAGTGTTTTACACCCACTTTTCCTTTGTGCCTGTGTCCAAGCAAAATGCAAGATACTGGAGAAGCAAAAATGTGGCACTAGCATCTTCCTAGCTGCTTGTACAATAGAATTGACAAGTTCAATACTGAACCGGATGTGAAGCATGGAATTTTTCATGTGAAATTAGTTTTTGTGCTATTGTGCTCATAGAGGCTGGATATGTCATAAATGCAGCCATTTGAAATGTTAGTGTGGGCCAAGGTGGTGGTTGATAGGACTTGCGCAGGAGTGTTTACTTTTCTAGGAGCAGTTTATCTGCTGTCTTTGGTGGTGGTTAGATTAGGTACCACGGTAGCTCTAATCTGTGGTGTTCTGCATAGTGCAGGAGAACGTAAAGGAATGTGGAAACAGAATGAGGAAACATTGAGACCTCATGCTGAACCCTGGCATCCTGAAACCCTGCCTCTGGATATAAATCCTGCGGTGTGTCCTGTGGCCAAAGCTTGGAGGAAGGGAAGTCTGCCAGGGAGGTCTGGAGCCACACAGGACTTTAGGGAGGGGATGGAAGGGCTGGATCCTAAACCATGATAGTTTATTCAGCCCTACAGATTCCATAGTCCCTTTTAAACAGTGTATGTCAACCCAAACTCTTGTTAATGTTAGACAGACTTTAAAGATTTTGTGTCAGAACTTCAAAATGCTGCTAATTTTGCTCTAGGGTAGAGAGTAGAATATTTAGGTTCTTTCTTAGTTCTAGCATCGGGTTTCTAAAACTTTCTGTGATACGACTTTTCTTTATACTGAGACTGTATGCGTTGTATCTAGAATAATAGAAATTGTTCTTTTGGAGACTAATCTTCACATATGGGCAAACAGACTTATGTCCTGATTTCTTTGAATTCTAATCTGTGCGTAGAGATTTTTAATAAATAAATAGGAGGAAACATTATGTAGTGACTTTTTTTATAGCTTTGTATGACACAGTGGTTGCAATCCGGGATAAATTCTTCAAAAAGAAAATATTGAACAAGTAATTCGTTAAGTATGTAATAGGCCAAATTCTGTGGGCTTTAGAAAGTTTCCTGATCCTATCTTTTGCAAGTCTGTGCTCCTTTTATATAAACTCCTTGCATTTCCTGGTCATTGATCCTGCACAGTGTCGTGGAGGAGCAGAGAATTGCTTTTCTTCCTGTCCTATTAACTATGTGCTTGAGTATCTATTTGGTCTTATGCTGTAGAGCACGGAGTGCTCTATAGGTTGGAAACTCTTGGCTCTGCTTCATGTACAGAGCACAAGGTAGTGGAAACTTCTGACTGCTTCATGTTAGTTTGCACTTCAGGCAGTTTATTCAGCATTGACATTGGATTATGGAATCTTCTAGCGTGCTATCTTTGTAGTCTGACAGGTACAGTGGTCCCCACTACCACATAGCTCACCCTCAGCTCTTGAGCAGGAGGGACACTGGCAAAACCTCATCTGCACTGATCCTGCAAAGGTCTGGGAATGTTAAGACTGTCAGGCAGAATTTTCCAATGAAGGAGAAATACCTTACATTGTAACTGTCATTACCACAAGCACTGCTGTGCTTTATCAATGTGAAATAACAAAAATTGAAGAAATTTTAAAAGAAAGTGTTTCATGTAATTACCTTTACTAGTAGTGATTATATTATCTTTGAGTTGTCATTTAGATACAATGCATCAGTTATAACCTATGTGATTAAAAGCTGGATTGCAAAACAGTAAAATCTAGTTTAAATTCCTAATCATACATCCATAAAGAATGAGAATATCAGACCAAGCACATCAGTCAATCAATAGAAAGTCAAATGTTTCTGCTTTTTAACAAAAATGGTAGTATTTGGGAATGGGTGTTAACTGTTCAGGAAGCAAAGATTAATACTCAGTGATGTTTGGTGAACCAAGCAAAATCAATAAGATGTGCTTTTATTCTCTAAGTTGAAAGGACAGTTCTTGGAAAATTACATGCTAATCTACAGCCTTGCAGTTAGGACTCTTACATAGTCCTGACTGAATTTAGAAATGTGAGATAACAAATTTTGAATTGAGCAGTAAGCAGAATGAGAGTAGGTGATATGCTTTGTATTCTGATATGTTGGCAAGACTGAAGTAGTGATTGATTTAATGTCAGAATTATAATTTACTTACGGACATAAATGCATTCTAATTCTTAACTTCTGAAGCATACTTTTAATTTAATTCTTTTAAATTTTAATTAATTTAACTCCCAGTGGTCAGATGCCTCAATTACTTGCACTTGCTAACGCTTAGTGATTGAGAAAAGGGGGGTGGTGGGAGAAGCTGCCTGGCATTAAGAAATAGACTTTACTCACAAAGTTGCTGTGTATCTACCATTCCATAAATTTGGTGATTTTTCTCTAAAGGTTAAAATGACACTTGTAGTTAATGTTATAGTAATACCTCTCTCTGATTAACAGTTTTAAGCCATTAACATCTTTCAGCAGTGTCAGGGAACCTTTTCTGTGAATGATTTGTCTTAGAACTGATGGCTAGCTTGATAACAATAATAATTATAATGGATTTTCAACTTCATTGAAGATAAGGAAAAGTTTTAGAATTCTAGAAGGAAGTATTTGAAATTTTATCGAACAGATTAGAAGTTTTTTAGGGGTAAAATTGACAAGAAGGTATGGCTTACTGTGGAGCTTATCCTGCAAATCTTAAGAAAAGATCTTAGGGCTTACTGAAAATTGTCAGCAGCTCATGAATGAGTCCTGATGATAACTTTCACATAAACATTTTTCAGTCTGACTCAGTTGTTGCCAAGTGACGCTTTGGTGGTAAAGAATCATCAGTCTTCATGAAGATATTTACCCTAGCTTTCTTCAGTTTGAAGTTCAAACAGATGTGCAGTGTATAAATGTTGGGTGTTCTGGAACCGTTCACTCTCCTCTGGAGTTGAGTTCCTATCTGCTGCTTTTCAGAAGTCAAGTATTAAGTGCTTACAGATGCAACAACTTATGGTAACGGGTGTAAATTTCACAGAAGCTGGGAAGATCCTTCCATGCTGCCTCATGAATACTTGATGAAGGGTGTCCTGCATGTGAACTATTTGTCCTGTTTTTATTTTTCATGCCTTCCTTTCACTAGGGCTGAGATTGAAAGGCTTACAGGTAAGAAAGGCAATTTCTCCAGCAAACTCTTGAGCACCAGTACTGATACATCCTTTAGTCAGGCTTAAGCCGTGGAAGCAGTTTGCTTCATTTCCTTTATCTTTAAAGTTTCAGCAGATACTGAGCATGCAATCACAGTAAAGGGAACTCAAAATTGTAGGTTAAGTACTTCAGTTACTGTAAAGGATTTATCCAGAGCAATTTAACCAAACATTAAGCCAGTACCCTCCATTTAGTTGTTAGTGATGCTGGAAATTACAGATAGTCTCGTTAAGTTCTTTTTAACTGTTCTTTTGTAGCCAATCCCAACAACTTTTATGTTAGTGCAGACTTTACTTTTTACTTGACAGTAAATAGTATATGGGATAAAAGAGAATTGTTAAGTTGTACTGCATTTTTGGAACCTGCAACAGCTTTGAGATGTGCGTTCTAGAAAACTAGAATAGGTGCTGGATTCTTAGGCATTGAGAAACTGTGGTAGTAAGGGGTAAGCAAAATTGCTGTGAATGTGTCAAGTACTGCATCTTGGTTTTACTAAGATTTCAGCAGGTAGCAGAAGTTTAAATATATTGAGGGAGGTTTTTATTCAAGAATAGTTGGTCATCTGCTTCTTAAATACAGTCAGAAGACGTTAGTTATGTGTGGTATGCCACTAATATCATACACTGCAAAAATGAACTAAGCAGAAGTGTGATAAACTTATTGTAATTTTTATTCATTTGTTTGTCAGTTCTTGCATTTGTTGCCTAATCCTGCCAAAAATTACGGTTTGGAAAGAGAGTCATCACAATACAGTAACAGTATTGGTAATTTGGCTGAGCTTGTCTTCTATCTGGGTGTTCCAAGAATTCTCTTTTACCTACAAGAATCAGTGATGGATTAGTCTAGTCTGCATTCATTCCTCAAAAGAATATACTGAAAGAGGATGTGGGTGTGAGTTAACAAGTGGTTCAAGGTTGAAGAGGCAGCGATACTAAAGATTTTGCAATTTTTTCTCTACCAGCTTTCTTTTGACAAGCATGTGATTTCCTTTTTTTTTATTACTGCTCTCTAAGATTTGCTGAAATTACAGCATTCTTGTTGAAAACTACTGTCTTCTGTTAGAAGCATTAATGTTTGTGTTGGTTTTTTTTCTGCTTCTGTAGTAAGTGATGTCTTCATTGTATCCAGAAAATAAATCATTTTATACCGGGAGCTTTATTGATTTATACTGGAATTATTGAAGCAGTGAAGAATGGTATGCATCTGCCTTTGTGAAGCAGATTGGGTTTTTTTGCTAGAATTTTGAACACGTCCTCTTTAAGTCTGAAAGAGTCCATAGGGCTTTGATGGTATTCCATTATTTACCCTAATACTGCATTTTACTAGTCTTTTTAAAGTAATTTGAATCAATAGATGAAATGTAGTTCAAGAAAGGAGCTCAACTAGCATATACATAAATAATTGTTCACATCAGGAAATGGATAGTAGAACTGTATTTGGTTTGTACAGATGTAGGAAATTAAGGTGATAAAGCTCTATACAGTACCTTACAGAAGGAGAAAGTGGTTTCTTATGGTAATATCTCAAGGCAAGTTGATTTTACCACTACCGCTCACATACCCACCTATACTTTGAAGCATGAAGACATATCTGACATATCATATGAGCATACTAACAGAAAGTTTTGTTCCCTCCACTTACTCTTGCAGAGAGCTGCTGGGAAACCCTACCTGCTATGGTTCCTCTGTGGGTTGAGAATTCTGCTCTTCTGTGCTTGCAAGCTACTCCCATTGCCTATGAGAGTGCTGTGTTTCTTGAATATTTGCATGGGTATGAATGCAGAAAACATGCTTGCATGAGTGTTGGCAAATTTGATCAGGATATTGATTCAGTATAACAGCAATTACAGTTACCACAATTCTGTGCTCTGGACTGTTTATGAGTTTGCTCCAGGTGAAAATTCACCTCTCTTCTTTCCTTCCTCAGATAGGAAACCAAACAGTGTGTTCTCTGGGCTGGCCTTTCCTTGCCTGCCATTGGTATTTTCTTGGCTGTTCTCATGTATCTTTTGGCTGTTTCTCTAATTGGAAGAAGCTAACTTTGCCAGAAATTTTATTGGCACTGTACTACCTGCTTTTGCAGTTACTTGTTTTGTACTACTTTGTGCTAGGGAAAAGGGTAAAGTTGTTGGGTGGTTGGGGTTTTTTTTTTGCATGTGTGTGCCAAATGAGTCTGGGCATATTGCAGGACAGGAATGAGGACATTATTCAGGTGTTTGTTTTTTCTGTAGTTGTATAAATTAGTGTGGGTGGATGCTATAGTCTCATTTGTACAAGAACTAATTATTAAGCTGTTTATGTACTACCAGTATGAGATACCTTGTGGCATCCATTTGGATAAGACAGCTGCTTTTCTAAGCTCTTAAATTTAGATGTCTGCGTATTTTCTGGGTTGTATTGTAGTTTTTGTTGCTACTATACACCCATTTATGATGCTTTTCTTCTGACTTCTGCTTATTTGTAGCACACCTTTAAGTTATAGTTCAGTCCTGAAGACCTCATTCAGGACCTTATGCAGAGTAAGATCTCTACAGTAGTCAAAACTTGCAGTGGAGTTCGTCTTTGGGATGTTTTGTTAAGGTGAATTTTTGGTTTTAAACATTTCATAGAATTAAAATTATGTTTCTTTCATATAGGAGTGCTTAGTAGTCCAGGTAAGCAAAAATTTACAAATGTTTGAAGACGATTACTCCCTAAAATTGCTTAGGCTTTTGTTTTACATCTGCCCTGTATTCCGCTGCATGTCCATGTTAGCTTTTATAATGTTCAGTCTGATAAGCAAATCCTGGAGAAGTGTCTGTCTAGTTAAGCTCAGCAAGCCTGAGCAGAATGTGTTTGTTATCCCAAGACCATTAAGTAACTGTATAGTGAAAAACATTCTGTTCTTTATTCCTTTTATTTTTCATCTGAGTAGACTTGTAAGCACTAGTGAAAATAGATGCAAATGAAGTGACAGACACTTGGAAGGATGATGAGGCTGGTCAATTCTGTTTCTTCTCTTGCAAGTCTTGCCCTTTATCAGTGGGAAATGTCTGCTGCTTAAGAAATTTATAGTGCAATAGGCACATAAGCCTGGCAAAAGTGGAGTATATCTCAGCTCATCAGAAATTATACATGTGTGTGGATGAATTTCTTATGTTACCTAAAGACAACATAAAGCTAAAGGTTTCATTTTTTGTCATGTAAAAAGTGTATGTAATTATCCCATAGGCTACAACTTACCTGACTACTTAACTGGTGTTTTAGCAATTATCATATAGGAACTAACATAGGTTAGGGGTTGTTATTCAGCAATAGTTCATATGTTTCCCTGTGTGGAACAGTAGAAAATATCTGAAATATGTTGGACACTGTGATACAACTTACAGACAAGTGGCGCTTTTTATTAGCAGTCACCATATGTTTTATGTTGTGACATTGGTAACTATGATCATACTGTCTTATGCAGTTTGACCTTTCGGTAATTTGCTTTACTTTCTATTTCATGTATGCGTGTGCAATATTTAAACTGTCACGACCAGGGTGAGGTGGTATATGTAGGCTTCTATGTTAAAGTTATTTGTTATTAGTTTTAATTTTATTCAACCTAGACTAGAATTTCTGTTGTAATTTAAAAAAGCACCAGAGAAGAAGGCATGTAATAATTTATCTGCTAGTATTTTGCTTTGAGATAGTAGGCTACAAAATTCACTGTCATTCAAAATTTTGAAGTCTTCGTAGCACAACATACCTACTTCTTCAGTTTTGCCCATTGTAAAAGAAAATACATAATCTCATAGACTGAAATATTGGATATGCTTTTAATTGAACTGATCCTAGAGAACTGCACAGACTATGGATTAATTTTGCATTTGGGTACTGACAATTTCTTTGGCAGTCAGAGGAGTCGTGTATGGTGGAATTTAGGCCCCCTCTATTCTTTATATAGAATACATTTTCTGAAACAAGCTTTCCTAAGCAAAGGGAGTTCCCCCGGTATTCACATCAATTTATATTAACTCACATGTAAGTAAAGCTGGTCTTGTTTCTGGATTTTCCTTTTCTCCTAATTTAAAGTAACAAAATATGAGAAGCAGGTAGATGCTCACCCTTCTTAGCAGAAGGGGTCTTATTTGGGATTGTGCAAGTCTCATGTGCCTCAGTCTAAGCTACTTCTTTTCAGTAAACCTTTGTTAGTCCCAATTCCTAAAGCTCTTTCTCCAGATAAAGCTTTTTTGGATGGTTTTACATATCAGAAATCTCTTTGTTCTTCATACCTGATAGCCTTGTGTCTCTACAGTTGGCCAGTGATTATATTGTGGTGGGCCTTAGAGTAGATGTTTAGGAAAATCATAATTAATTAGCATTTATGAGGAATTAAATGCTATTTCAAATTCAGAGAGAAGTTGTAGGCAAGTTATAATCTGATCAGGATACAGAAAATAAATTCTCTTATCAATTGTACAAGCTTAGATGAGTAGTTGTGCTCAGAATGGATTTGAATTCTGTTTTGATGAATAGCATAAAAGTGATTCCTGAATTTTGAGCTGTGGCCTTCTAGAAGACAGAGCAAGCACAACAGTCTTGGACAGAACAGTTGTCTGGGGTGTCTGTGTGGATCTCAGAGGATTTGCACTGTTCATATTGTGATGGGCATTTGTATTTACATTGGACAGTTGGAATTGCTATACCAGCCTAAATGTTAGAGTGTCTGCTGATTGTATAGGGCCAGTTCAGTAAATGACAGTCCAAAGGCACTGGGAAATTTAGCTAGGTGGTACATGCATCTCATTAGCTGTTGCTGAATAATATTATGGGAAAGTGATACATTGTTTTCCACAGTTTGCCTAACTGAAAAATTTTTTTCAATAAACAAAGTAGCAGAATTACTGTTGAGTTCAGTACCCAGGTAACATATTTAGAGGGTAAAGTACAACATGTGTGTTATCATCTCTTCCTTCCCTGAATAAACAGATACTTGAGTGATAAAATAGAAAAGCATGCAGGATTGAAAAAGGAATGGGACTCAAATTCTTCACATCAGCAAGCAAAGTAATGTTTTTGCCTTCAAGCCACAGTAGATACAACAGAGCTAAGTGAAAGAAGTCAACAGTTTTTTATTTGAAAAGCACTCACTGGCAGAGTGATAAATCTTTAAAAGGCAGAATTAAATGGAAGAAAATTCTCAGTATAGGGCCAGATGAAAACTTGTATTTATTTCCAGCAAAAGCCTAAATGTGGATTTGCATGGAATATAAATGTGGTGTTATTTTGGCTTCCTATAATGTACTTTATCAGGCACTTAGAGTAGAGAGAATAAGCCTAAAGAAGAAGAGCCCTACTAGAGTTCGTTTTGTGATTTTACTGGGGATCAAGAACAGGCAGACTATGTGGTTCATGCTAACTGTCATGTCTTGGCACAAACAATATATAATGATTAAATAATATCAGGGAGTTCACTGGTAGTTTGGAGTGAGGGATTTTGAAATGTCTAAAATACAACTGAAACTGAGATTGTGTGTAATTGGTGCCATACAGTGAGTGAGAAAGTAAATTAGCTGGCCTCAGGGATTATTTAATATTCTAACAGATGGATCATACATTCTAAGAATGGACATGCTGGGGAAAAAGATGCATGTGGTTTGCTGTTAGCATGATAAATACAATAGATTCTAGTTCTTAGTGTAGAAGTTAAGCTAGGAAAATACCTCCCATTGTTGAATATAAATTTCTTGAAAGAACAGTTCAGTTCTTGTTGCTGTCGCACATCAGTGCTAGATAATACTTTGGCTTTTGGGGTGCCATCAAAGCAGATAGAGGTACTATTAAAATTCACTTTGTCTTGTCTGGGGGATACCACTTCCAGCTCAGGGTGGGAAGAGTGCTAATTTAGTCCCTTGCTCCTGAGTATTAGGATGGCTTTGCAGGTTGTGACTTAAACCACAGTCAGACAGAGGTGTTGCATATAAGTAGGCAGACTAAAGGTGAAAACATGGTGAAATAGATCTCACTTCCTACCATGGGCTGTTTATGACCTTATGATATTTAAAGAGCTGAAGTGTTTCTTCAGAGGATGGCTGAGGTTAGGCCTCAGTAGGTGTCTGTAAACCTCCCTCCCTGACAGGCATAGGCCTAGTGCTGTTAATGAAACATGAACATGGCTGTGTGGCCTTCAGAGCAGTCCAGGGACGACCATGAAAACCTGTTGTAAATCAGTGAGAGCTTGGAGCAGCCAAGAATGAGAAATAAGTAGGAAGCTGAGAGTACTGCCTGCCTGCCTCATTTAAAACATCAGACTCTGAAGCCTAGACTGGGTGCTGTCTTTCAGCATGCCTTGGGGCAAGAGAGTGTTTATTGAATGCCTAAATAAATAAGTGGCAAGCCAGATCTTTCAATAAAATCCATAGCATTTTTCTACTAAGAAAGAATGTTTTTTACCAACTGGTGGTGCCACCTCACTTCGTTAGTATGGGTGCAACGTCAGGGTACGTCTCTGTACATCTGTGTCTTGGAGCACCTCTAGCTCTTGAAGTCTGACCTTGGGATTTAATATGGAGTTTGTGGGGATGGGATAAATAGAGTTTGAGACAATATCGAAAGATATAACTTTAATATTGTAATTTTCCTGGTTTTGGAACAGTCATACGAGTTTTCTTTGTTCTTTTTAAAGAAGGAAAGCTGCAAACCCCTGCTTCCCCGCTGCCCGCCACCACCCCACCCCCCCCCCTGAGATTCC